>QEOQ01000448.1:73243-83972 GCA_010279815.1 Brachionus plicatilis | reverse complement strand
ACAAAGCAAAGCCTAAAATGGCATAGGAAAACAATTGTTGTTTTAGACCTGGATTACGAGCATAGCCGATGACTAAACTGCCGAAAACTGTTCCAATTCCAGCTCCTTTATTTTTAAAAATGATGAGAAAATTAAATTTTTTAAAAAAGAGAGCAACATAATAAAATGTTCTTACCCGCGCCGGCAACTCCGACAGTGGCGGCACCAGCTCCGATGTATTTAGCGGCTGAGTCAATATCGCTTCGAACAGTACTTGTCTGAATTGAAGCTGATTGAATTTTGTTCAATGCAGCTGGTAGAGTAACGATTGGTTTGAATGAAGCTTTGTTGAAGAGGAGAGTGCGAGTAGCACAGGATCGGATGATGTTGCTGGCCATTTCCTAAGATTTTCTAATTCGAACAAAATCTAAAAAGCCGATTAAGTAAAATTTGTTTGAAATAAAAAGCAACAGCACACTACATTCATTTAAACTGGTAAATGCATAACGCTTTAATGAAAAAAAAAATCTTTATTTTAGGAGAAAAAAAGGCTTTTAAAAAAAGCCTATAAATTTTTTGTTTTCGAGCAAATCTAACTTTTTTTGTGTATAACAAAAAATAACAAAAATGCTTGGCTTTTTTTTAAATACTAAAATTTAAAATGCCTAAGCGTACGCTATACTATACGCAATCAATGAGTATTGTTATAATTTGTTCAAATAAATTCTTTAAAAATATTCCAAAGCTTACTTTTGTTTTTTATTTATTAAAAATCTTTTATTTTTAACTAGCCCAAACTCTTTGTGCAAATACAAAACATGGAATAATGGTGAACATTGGTCTCAATTAATAAAAGAAGATAAATCCAAGTTAATTTTCATAAAAAAAATAAACAACTTGTTTTAACATGTTTTTGAAGGCAATACCTCTAAAAGAAATAAATTTAAATTTCGCTTTTTTTAAGAGATAACATAATCTTTAGATTGATTTAGCATGAATGATAAAGTAATTTTTGTCATTTAATAAAGAAATTTGTTTCCCATAATTTCATTTTTAATTTTTTTAAAAGTTTGCTTTATTTTAATAAAATCTTTAAAATGAAATTTCAAATAAGTTTCAATCGACAATTTAGAATTAAAATTTAATTGTAATTAATTTTAAAAACTTCTTTAAAAGAATCAGTAAAATTTAAATTTATAATATTTTATCAGTCTAAAGGATTGTGGAATCAGTCTTTAAATTGAGCTTTAAATTTAAAAATGTCAACGATGATCTTTTAATTTAACAAAGACAGAGATTTTAAACTTTCAACAGCATAGTCTTTTAGATAGATGATCATTTATCAATTTATATAATTGAAAGCGGTTTTAATTAAATTTTAGGAAATGAGAAAATTTTAACAAAACAAAAAGTTCTTCAAATGCATCTTTATCAAATTAATTTTTTATTAAAAATTTTTTAAAAATATTTAGCCAACGACAAAAATAAAAAAGCCGAAATGGCGACCAAGTTAAATTTTAAATTTTGAGAATTGTTGCAGTTGTCAGTGGAACAAACATGTGTGAAGATTTTTCGACCATATTGAACTTCTGTAGCTTTGGTGGTTCCAATGAAGCAAGCATATTCGGCATAAAGATTTCCTCCAGACAATTCGTAAACATTTTTCTTTAACAAAACAAATAAATAAACTAAAAATTTAATAAAGTAAATTACCATGCATCCTCTTGGTTCAAGTACTGGATTGCTAGCACCTGAGGTACCACAATTATTAGCAGTTACTGTGTTGTCAAAATATGTTTTAAGCTCATGAGATCCAGGCTGACTTATTCCGAATCCAACTTTACATGAAAGCGATTGAACCCTGCCTAAATGAGCTTTTTATAGTCAAAAATTGAAAAAAAATTTTTTTCATTTTTTTTAATTAATACCATAAATGATGCAAAAAATCGCCAAAAAAACTTGATATCCCTTCATACTTTCTATTTGATTTTTCCAATTTTCAATTTTCTGTTACTTGATTTTAATTCTTAAATGATTTTAAATTTAAGTTTTTCTAGTCTTTTTATACTTGAACGGTAGCTATCAGACAGTTCTAATCGTTTTTTTAGTTGCTATAAGATACAATTTCCTCATTTTTTTTATTTATTTCAAAATATCGGAAAATGCTTTTTGAGTTTATTTGTTAAGCTTTTGATTTGTTTTTAAAAAAATTTACTTTTCATTAAATATATTGAAAAAAATAATGAGAAACTGAATCTTATAGCAACCACAAAACAAATTGAATGGCTTGATAGTTTTTGATAGTTTAAAACATTTTCATTAATTAAATATAATGCAATAAAACTTGAGAACATTTTTTTTCTTAATTGAATTTTAAATTATTTAAGATTTTTCTTTTTTTTATCAAAATTAAATGAATAAATAAATTTTAATTAAAAAATTTAAATTTGCCATAATAAAAAAAAAATATTTTTTTAAATCCAAGATAAATTATTTTGGTTGATGCATAGTTAGACTGAACTATGTTTAAAAAAAAACTTCAACAATTATAATTAAAATGTTTATTTTTGACTTATATTTCTGCTTCCTTTAATCAAAAAAAGTTAAAAAAACCTTCTGTTTGATGAAAATGCTCTTATTTCAATTTTAATTTAAAAAAAGATTATTATTGTAAAAACAAATTAATAAAAGAGATAAATGGCTCCCCTAAATTTAAAAAATGTTGCCAACCAACTAAAAACTTTTTAAAACAAATCACAACATAACACAATTTTTTTGTTCCGAATTCCAAAAAAGTTATTTTTACATATTTAACCAAATAACTGGATAACACAATTTTTTTGTGGTGAAAAAAAATTTAATAAATTTGTTATATAATTTTTTCAAATAGTGCTTATAAAATTATATTTTAAAAATTTAAATATTTTATTAATAAAATAATTAAATTGAAATCTATTTTAAGGAAAACCAATTTCCAGCTAATTTTGGACGACCTTTTTTAGGCTCATTAACAAATTCGTCGGATTCTCATATAATATTGGCGCTGCATTATTCAATAAATTTTCATTGTTTTTTCTTTTTCGCTTTATTTTTTTTGGATTTTAAAGTTCCAAAAATTCGGAAATTTTTTTTTACTTCGTAAAATCATAAACATTTGATTATCTAAAATATTTAGTAGAAATACTTAATAGATATTAAAAAAATTTTTCTTAGAAGATTTTTTTTTGTGAAGAGCAGTTTTTGTCGTAATCAAGTTATTTTTGTGCTGAAAATTTTTTCTTTGTGTGGAAAAGTTTTTGATTTGTGGGGACTAGGTAGACCCATTAATAAAATCATTATTTTTTGTGAAAGATAAAAATTTGTCTTTTTTCATTTAAATTTCTTCAAGTTATTTCTTTTTATAAATTGAAGAAATATCTCTTAATAAATCTCTTATTAAATATAAAAGCTCTTATTTTTTTTAAAACTTCATCTCCATTTAATGAGGTAAATTTACTAAAATTAACAAAACCGGTCGGTTTCGTTTTTGTAAAAAAAAGCTTACTATTGTTTTTTTAAATTTTTTATAATTAATTAATACTATTTTAATAAATATTATTTTAATTTATTCAAAAGACAATGTATTTTTAATCAATGAGTAATTGCTGACTATTTGATTTAAATAAAAAATAAATCTAGATGAAAAAAAAGATAATTTTTCAGTTCAAGTCAAAGGCAATTTATTTATTTTTGTTTTTATCATTTTTATTGCAATTTTTTTTATTTAAATATTAAAATTATACTTTTCTTCATGTTACTTTTAAGATTTTAATTTTTCGCTGCTTGTTTTATATCTTATTTTTATGATTTTAATACTTAGATGAAATTAAGGATAAATTTTATTAAAAAGGCAAATAAAATTTAAATTGCTTGTTATGGTAACATTAATAGGATGAAGTCATTCCCTTATTCTAAAAAGTAAACTAATAAAACTAAATAAACAAATTTGCGTGTCAACTTGAATTTTACAAATAATTCTGGCTCGATGTAAAATTTTACTTTTTCTATCAAAAATCAATAAAAATTTATGAAAAATTGCAATTTCAAATTTAAATTTGAAAAAGAAAATAATTTAAAAAATTCATAATTTACTTTTTTCCAAAATTTTAAATTTTAATAATTTTAGTATAATTACTTTAAATATCAAATTAGCAACGTTCTAATTTAAATTAAAATATATTACAGCGAAAAAAAGCTTGTTAAATATTGTTTAATATTTAATTTTTTGCTTCAGATAAAAATTCTTCTAATTTTTTTATCTAGTTTAAGATTAAACAAATTATGTGTAATAAAGTTTAGTCATTTATTGTTAAAAAATTGATAAAAAATACCATTTTATTTGAATCAAAAACTAAAAATTTTGATTTGAAATTTAAATTTGATCATGTACTTCAATTTGCCATGATTTTTTTGGCAATTTATACGGAAAATTACGTAAACTTACGTAAAAAAGTAGTAATACATGTAATTTTTCGTAAATTCACATTTTTCTTCAGCAAAAAATGGTAAATAAAGGTGAAAATAATTAAAAAAAAAAGTAAAACACAAACCTAATTTTAATTATTTTCAAAAAAAAAATGTTTTATTACCAAAAACATCATGTCAAATCAATACTGTATTAATAAATTGATAAATATGAACCTTCCCTCTTGCCGTATACAATAATTCATTTTTTGGCTCAAGATCATTAAAAATAAATTCAAATGGTCATGTTATAAACCTTAAATAAGAAATAATTCTTTCCGGATCTGTTAAGATCTAGTGGATCTAGTGGTTATGAGTTGCAGTCCTAATTGTCGTCATTTTTTGTCCTATTTTTTCTTTAGTTTTTTTGATTAAACCTACCTCATTTCAAATTTTTTAAACTTAATTTTATTATCTTGATTTTATTTTTTACTTCTAAAATGCTGTCTATAAAGAAGTACATCTACTTCTATAAAGACTTGGATGAAATAAGCCAATCCAATAAATAAAAATGAGTAGTGGTTCGCGGTTATAACACAAATAATAAAAGAAATTGAATATTAATAATAACTTTATTAATAAATGGCCACTTCTAGCCTAAACTTATAATAAAGAAAAATGGAGAAAAGAAAAGAAAAAAATAATATTTTCAAAGTTTTTCTTCTAATCACGCATGTCTAATATTTTACTCAGTGTTAAATACTAACGACTTTCTAAGCGCATGACATCATTTTATTGCACTGTGAAACTATAGTCATGTAAGTTGAATAGAGTCGGTAATGTAGTTATTGAGAGAACTTCAACAGTCATATAATTTGTAAATACTCTAAGGATATTTTATACGATGTGCTGAATAAATCAGCAACTTAATTTATTTAATCTTAGATATTTTTATATTTTTTTTTAAGTTTCCAATGAGATGCAGTATAATTATAAATAAATAAATAAAAAAATAAATATGAGTGATGAATACCATATTACTGTAGGTGTTTTTTAAGGCGTAGTAATTAGTCCTTTACTATTTAGTATTTTTATCAATGATATACCTAAAAGATATAGTGAAGGCTCTTATCTTTTTAATAATTATTAAATTAATGATAGTTTTAAATTAATAATCATTTTTGTTGTAGAAAAAAAAATTTCTTTTATAGTATTTTTATTTTTAATTGTAGAAAAATACTTGTAAAAGTAAAAAAAAAAAGGTTAATATCTTTTTCTTGGCCTTCAACGTTTACGTTTCTCGATATAACATTTTTTAATTTTCTGATGATCGATTATTGCAGCCAATGTTCAATATATGGTTTGATGTAGACGTTGATTGAGTATGAATGGACTGCTTGGAAGCATCTGCTTCCTGTCAGCCCTGAGTTTTATTGAGTATGAATTGAAGGTTTCATGTTGGCTTGTATTGGCCTGAAAACGTTCACATTTGAAGGATTCTAAAAATATTAAGTCATATCCCATCTATTGCCAATGACGTCATAGATATCTAGTATTTAACTTTAAAGTGCTATATATATTATGTTTCTTAAATGTACTTCATGTGTCCTCTTTTTTAATTTTTAATTTTTAAAATCATGTATTTAGTAAATATAATAAAATCTTTTAACCAACCCATACTTTTATGTACTTTATGCACTTTATACAATATGAACCAATGTAATCATTTCCTAGTATGTTATCTTTTTTGTAGCTTTTATTTCTGTCTATCTAAGGCTTTTATGTACTTTATACCATATTATTAAGCAAAGAAAACATTCATTTATGTATACTTTAAGGTAATTTATTGAATATAATAAAATCTTTTAAACAACTAAGACTTTTATTGATTTTATAAAAAAATGACTGATGAAAAAAAAATTAAATAAAGCTAACCATTAAATTAACCATAGTTTGACTAAGCGAAATACTTCACAGGACCTATTGAGCTTTGTCTAATTAGGGTTTATTTTATAGTTAGGTAACAAAATGGGATTCAATTGGAGTTTAGGATTCGGGCAAGGTAAGGTTAAGTTTTTTTTTTATCTGAATTCATATTAAATAAATGTTTCATAAAAGATAACATACAAGGAATTAATCACATTGGTTCATATGGTATAAAGTGCATAAAGTACATAAAAGTCTAAGGTAGCCAGGAATAATTTAGTAAAAGAACAAAGCAGCTATAAAAAATTCATTAATTTACATGGTCATTTCATTGCTTCAATTTTCAAACAAAAATATGAGCCGACATAAAGGATTTACTGTATCTTACAGCCAAAATTTTTTTTAAAAAATTTTTCCCATTAAAAAGGATTGACGCTGTTATTAAAAAAATAACCATATTAGTGTTCACAGTATTTTACGAAAATTTACGTAAAATACCGTAAATTAACCAAATTTTACCACATTTTACGTAAAAGTGAAAAAGAAGTTTTTTACGAAAAATTACGTAAATTTTCAGGATTTTGAGATAATTTTGGTAATATTTGGTAAAATTAAAAACGGCTAATTCAAAATTCAAAATGTTTGAAAAAATGTCTTTTTTTTCCAAAAATCGAAAATTTAAGAAAGCTTTTTTCATAACAATTTAAAAATAGCTAGTTTTTTGACCAATTTTTGTTAAAAAAAAACTGTCTTAAATTTTCGATTTTTGGAAAAAAAAGACATTTTTTCAAAAAATTAAATTTTTTAATTTTACCAAATATTACCAAAATTATCTCAAAATCCTGAAAATTTACGTAATTTTTCGTAAAATACTTCTTTTTCACTTTTACGTAAAATGTGGTAAAATTTGGTTAATTTACGGTATTTTACGTAAATTTTCGTAAAATACTGTTATGAAATCATCACTATATATAATTTTTTTTTCCAAAATTGACAACTTCAAATACCCAGCTTCCAAGTCTCATTGTTATTTTATTTTTTTTTTTTATTTAAATAAATAATTTCGATGTGAAATCTAGGGCAGTTTTGAGCGGCTATAGACCTCTTTTCGGCCCCCCTGTTAGGAAAATTTCGAGAAATCATATTTTGAAGTTGTTTAAAATAAAGTATCTATTGGAGTTTGAAATATGGCATGGTTCGGTCTCATTGTTAATTTCACTTACATTGTATTACTTCAAATCATATATTCATTGTTGGCTGCTGATCGTTGAATTATTGAACTTGATGATAAGTCGACTTTTGAATCTTCCAATTAGTATTAGGTTTTAGCTTTCTAAATCAAAAAAGATGAGAATAAAGATAATCACTTTTCAATTATTAAAAATATTTTTTTAAAAAAAAATTTTTTTAATCAATCATTTTTTCTACTCGATAAAATATTGAATTTGAATTAAAAAATCAAGACAGTTTTAAGTCAAATTAAAATTGCAGTTCTTGTTCAAATGATATTGAATTTTTTCTGATCCAAGGATCATTAGTTCGATTGAAAAAAAATAATTAATTTTGGTGAATAAAGTAATGGGAAGAGTATTCAGACATACAATGTAAAAGATTGGCAATTTGAAGTTCATGATCATGATCACATGATCAAAAATTAATAAATTAAAATTTCAATAAAAAATTGAATAAACTTTTTTTTTCATTTTTTTAAATTAAACATTAAAAGTTTGATATCTTTAATTTAAAAAAACAAATATTTTATTTCTAATTAATCTTTAATTAATTCTTCCAAAATCTTTATTTGAAAACTTAAAAGACAAAGTTAAAATCCACATTAAGTTATCCATATTTTGCCTCAAATAAACGCTTTAAATGACAAATTGAAGTTTGAGATCAAGATCAAAAGATCAAAATATCAATTGTAATATTTTTTTTAATAATAGAGAAAAAATAATTTTTTCCAAAAGAAATTACTTGACCAATCATGTAAAGTTTATTTTCATATTTAGAATTTTAAAATGTCCCTTTTTATTGAACTTTAATAGGTTTAAATATTTTAATTGATTTTAATGAAAACTTACTTTTAAAGACAAAAAAATTAAATGTTCTAAAATTTAAAATTTATTAAAGTAGAATAATAAAATTATTCAAGATTGATTGAATGGATGAAAAAGTTATAAATTTCAATTTTGAATTAAATTAACCTGAACTATTTGAATTATTGATTGCTTTTGTTAAATAATTTAGAGATCAATAATTTTGATGATAACTTGATAATGAACCATTATTAGTGTGTAGTATGTCTAGTAATGTTTAGTATTTTTTTTAATCATCAAAATCATTAGATTAATTAAGTTTTAAAATTTAAAATGATCGTTTTAATCTTAAAATTTGATCTGAAACTTCGATTTGTCCTTTAAATGATTTTTTTATTTAAATTAAAATAAATTACTGCGAAACAAAACTAAATTTTGAATTGTAAAAGTTGAACAATATTTATTGAAATTTTTTGTATTTTTAAATTTTAAACAAATTATGTTTAAAATACTTTAGTCATTTATTAAAAAGGATTTTTTTTTAAATCTATATTCAAAATTTGGATATGAAATTTATATTTGATCATGAACTTCAATTTGCCTAAAAAATGTTACATTTATAAATTCATAAATTTATATCTTCTTATATTTTTTGTGCAATATTTCAGAGAATATCAAAATTTTTTTTTCCTTTGATTGTTTTTGACATTGGTTCGATTAGATTAGCACTAGTCCTTAAATTATAACTTAAAACTTCCAATATAAAAATAATTAAAAGTTATATCTTTTTTTCTAAATTTTTTTTAGTTTATTTTAGTTTCAAGGTTAATCAACAGACTAGTGCCTCTGCCCATAAAAGACCTATTAACACTTCATTTGTTCAAAATAAAATTTTAATTTTTTTTAACTGTGTATACAAAAAATAACAAAAAAAAAAATTTTAAGTCAGAGCACTCAAATAAAAGTCGGATAAATAAAAATAATGAACAAAAAAATGACTCTAAAATAAAAAAATTGAATTCCATTTTTTATTCTTATTTTAAAATTTTTAGGGGTTGTGAAGTTCGTTTCAATTCGATCTTTTCAATTCAGAAAAACTTGAATAACTTTTTTACTAAAAGAGATAATTAAGTTCTATAAAATGCTTAATTATAAGCAAATTTGCTTAATGAAGTAAAATAGGTCTGCAAAATATTGTGCAATTTTCTGCATTTTGCACGCCATTAAAAAGTATTCTAATCAACTGTGCAAGTACATTGCAGAGTTTTTGCAGACATACATTTTCGGATTAAGCAAAGTTGCTTAAACATTAAGCATTTAACAGAACTAAATTATACCTTATAGTAAAAAAGTTATTCAAATTTTTCTGGATTGAAACGATCGAATTGAAATGAACTTCACAACCCCAAATTTTTATTGTTATTTTGAATATTTTTTTTTGTTTTATTTTTTATTCTTAGAAGTGTCTTGATCTATATTCATTAAAAAAAATAATTAAAATAACATTATAAAAAGATATTAAAAACACAATAATAAGAAAAAAATATTCAAATTCAATGGATGTTTATATTTAAAATTTAAACAATTTAATTTAAATAAATATGATTATATAATAAATATTTTGATTATCAGTAAAGCGAAAAATTGGATTGTTGTAAATTCTATTAACAAAAGAATATTTTTCAAATAAAATAATCTACAATAATAAAAAGAAGCGAAGTTTAAAAAGGAGAAGAAACAGAATTAAATTTTAGAGTTACTTTTTTAAATTAAATATATTTTGAAAGCAAGTTTTTTAATTTTTGTGTATTTTTTTTCCAAAAATTAATATCCTTGAACAAAACCGAGCCCAGAATTTTTTGAATTTTTTTTAACCAAATCAACTAAGAATCAAATATTTTTAAAATTTTTATAATGATCATTTTCCAAATAAAATAAAAAAACATAAACTTGATTTTTCGTTTATTTAATTTAATAAAATAAAAAATAAAAATCCTATGAAAAAATAGACCCTGGATTTGAATTTTTTAAGCCTCAATTTACTTTTAAACATGTTTATGAACCTTTTTTAAATATCATATAAAAGAAAAGTGGCAGTGTGTATTTTATTCATTCATCATCTTACTATTTAAAAATCAAATGTGTGAAAAAATTAGCTGAAAATTAAAGCATGAAACAAAAAATTTTCTCGCGCTTATCAAAAAATAAAAGAATAATATTTAGCTTTTCTATCTATTCTTTTTTTCCTGATACTTTAAATTCTCAATTTTTCCTTCTTTTTTTTAAATTTAATTTTATTGAATTTTTTTATCTAATTTTATGTTCTGAAGGAGATTTAGCTCGGA
>QEOQ01000448.1:44099-57365 GCA_010279815.1 Brachionus plicatilis | reverse complement strand
AGAGGAGCAGCCGGAGCAGGTGACCGGCTGGACGGACATTGACGCCGGCGACGACAATGACGAGTTCACGGCCGCCGACTACGTCAAGCAAATATTCAAGTATTATCGGGAGCGTGAGAGCCAGTTTGTGGTCACCAAGTTTTTGAACGATCAGCCCCATTTGAACAAGCACATGCGCTCGCTGCTAGTCGACTGGATGGTCGAGGTGCAGCAGCAGCTCGAGTTCAATCACGAGGTGTTGTATCTGAGCGTCAAGCTGCTCGACCTCTACTTGAGCAACCGGACCATATTGAAGGAAAAATTGCAGTTGCTGGGCGGCGCGGCCATGTTTATTGCGTGCAAGTTTGAGGAGCGTATGCCGCCCATCATTGACGACTTCATATTCGTCAGCGACAATGCCTACGACAGAAAAGAGCTGATCAAGATGGAGATCGAGATATTGAAGACGGTGAAGTTCGACATCGGCGTGCCGCTCAGCTACACGTTCCTGCGCCGCTACTCAAAGTGCATCCGCGCCGACATGAAGTTTTTGACGCTGGCGCGCTACATCCTCGAACTGTGCTTGCAGGACTATCAGTTTGCGTACGTGCACGAGTCAGATAAGGCGTGCGCCTCGCTCTACTTGGCCATGAAGATGGCCGTGCAGTTCGAGAGCGACAATGCCAAGCAGGAGATCGTGTCGTCGCAGAACTTGACTTCCACCGACTGGAACGAGACGCTTGTCTACTTCACGGGCGCTTTTCTCAAACAGTTTGTGCACTTGGTGCCCGCCATGAACCAGCTGGTCAAGATGGCGCCACAGTCAAAGTACAACACCATTTTCAAAAAGTATTCTCATCAGGTGTTCCACGAGGTGGCCAAGGTGTCCTGTCTCACCGACGCCCAGCTGCACCACTTGATCAAAGACTGCCAGCTAAATAGCATCGGCTCTCAATCATCCCAATAGCACCCCCCCTCTCTCTCTCCCTCTCAATTTTATACTCATCAATGTAGACTTAATTTTTTTAATTAAATTAAAATTTGTATCTTTTTTACATATTTTTGTGAACTTTTTTTTTAAACTCTCAAATAGAAGCAATAACATAGAGAATTTAGGATGACTGCAATTTATTGCATGCAAAACAAGGATGTTCAGCTAGTGGCCAATTATTGATTTTTGTTGGAAAATTTTGAACAAGTGGCACATGTGTCGGATCGCGCCGCTCTCGACTCTGCTTCTCTAGTCACATTTTGTGCCTTTCCCAGTATGTTAGTTTGAATGAAGTAGATAGTTCCGTGTTAAGAAGAAGCCGGCTCGGTGCCGCCGTCCAATCTGTGCCATTTTTTAAAATTTCTTATTTTCTTTTTTTAAATATTTTAAAAATGATTAAAAATAAATTTTGTATGACTTTTTTTAAATTAATGAACTCGCTGTGTAACAGTTTGATGAGCTCAATTTTTTCATTTTCTTTTTTATGTTCAACTTAATTATGTCTCTAAGATCTTAATAAATAATATCAATTTTACAAAACATTTTTTTACAGTCAAATAAAAGATATTTTAAAAGTCTAGTTTTTTTATAAAAGTTTATTGCAAAAAATTTTCTTCTTCCCGGGGTTTTTTATTTATATTTTTCCATATTTCACGCCACTGAAAATATTACTATCTTAAATAAAAAAATTAAACATTTTCATTCAAAAAAAACAAACATTTAAATGATTTTATTTTTGCTATTTTTGACAGTAATGGATTAAAATAAAATAATCTTTTATAATCATTAGAAGATCTAATAGGAGGCTTAAAATTTCCTGAATGATTCTTGGTCGATTAAAATAAAATCCATATCTTAAATAAAAGGATTAAATAAGAAAAATTCAAGAACTTATATGATCTACAGTAAAAATTAAAACTCTTCCTCAACTCTTGTTCATATTTTCCTTTACCCACTTTTACTTTAGGAAGAATTGAATAAAGGAAAGATTCGAGGAAAGGAAATGTACAAGTTATTTTTAAATTGTACCGTAGATCAAAAGTTAAAATTTTATAAAAGAAAATACAGTCAAAACAGTTTATAAGAAATTTTCACTTATAATAAACTAAACCCTTAGAGGGCTTTTTCTATACTTTTGGTGATTATTTTTTTGCATATATGAAATTCTTATAAAGTAAATTTATCGCATTTAATAAATTTTAAAACAAATAAAATTTTTTTAATGTTAAACTTGTTGTTTATTATAAAGTTGAAATTTTTGTGTTTTATAAAAATTATAAAAAAAGCGATTAGAGGACTGTTATTATTTTAGAAAAAAGAATTCAAATTTTTAATTTTTTTAGACCAAGGCCTAGATAACAAAATTTGCTTACAATTTGCCCTATTTATCCGTGAACAGTTCTTACACCAAAAAAAATCTGAGTTTTTAAGAAAATGTCTGATTTAAAAAAAATTTCTTGTGAAAATTTTCTTGATGTTTTATTAAATTATATTAAATTTATATTATATTAAATTGAACACCAGTATTTTTCAATTTTTGGGGTATTGTGAAATTCAAATACAAATTGAACAAAAATTCTTCCTTTTTTGATGAATTAAAAATAAAGTTAATAAAATATACTTAAAAAATCTTTATTGTCTAGAATAATTTTTCTAATGTTTTAATATGACAAAAAATTATGTATCAATAAAATTTAAATCGATTAATGATTTAATTTACTAAAAAAAAGAAAATAATGATTTTATTTTAAAGAATAAAGATGCAACAAAGTATGTTGCAATTTGTTGCAGTATTTTTTTTAGTGAATTTTATTTTCTTTATTTTGAATTCATCAAAAAAGGAAGCATTTTTGCTAAATTTGTTTTTGAATTTCACTATACCAATTTTTAGCAATTATTTTAAAAATAAATGTTAATCATTTTTGGCAAATTAATTAACCTAATGATTTTAATAATTTTTAAGAAATAAATACTAAACATTACTAGACATGTTATGTCTAATGATGGTTCATTATCAAATTAACATCAAAATGATTGATCTCTAATTTATTCAACAAAAACAATCAATAATTTAAATAATTGAAGTTAAGTTAATTCACATATTCAAATTTATAAATTTTATATCCATTCATTCAAACTGAAATAATTTTATTTTTCTACTTTAATAAATTTTAAATTTTAAAACAGTTAATTTTTTTGTCTTTAAAAATAAATTTTCATTAAAATCAATTTAAATATTTAAATTGATTTTAAAGTTCAATAAAAAGGGACATTTTAAAATTATAAATATGAAAATAAACTTGACATGACATGTCAAGTAATTGCTTTTGAAAAAATTAATTTTTTCTCTATTATTTAAAAAAATATTATAATTGATATTTTGATCTTTTGACCTTGATCTCAAACTTCAATTTGCCACATTTTTAAAAATATTTTGTGAGACGTAAATCTTATATTTAGAAGGATAGATCGAATATTAATAGAAACAGTACTTTTTGAATTTTTTTTTTTTGAATTTCGTGTTAAAAAATTTTAAAATTATCAATTTAATTTTCAAATTTAAAAAAAAAAAATTTGCTTTGCTTTAAGTTTTTTTGCTCCAAACTTCACCGCCGTGCTCTCTCGAATTATTTTAGGATCTCTAGAAGATCACGTTTTTCATTTAATAATAATAAAAGATTTTTCAAGAATATTTTGATAAAAATTTTTAGTTTGGTTAAAGAAAAATCTAGATTTTAGTTACATTCCAAAAAATGTTAAAAAAATTGAAAATTTTAAATCAAAATAAAAGGTCTGTTAAAAAAAAAATATTTTGATATAAATCAAAAAAAAATTCCTATTATTAAAAAAATAAAAAAATATTTGGGTTCCATTTGATACACGAAAAAATTGTTGGATTATTTTGGTGAAACATATTTTAAATGTTTTGTGGCTTCAAATGAAATTTATACATGATGACATTGGGCAAGTTGACAATCTACAGAGATGTTTAAAAGTCACAAGTCTCAAGTCATGTTGAAGTCCTGGCTTTTACTTGTTAGGAAAAATAAAAAAAGAAATGACTTGAATGAAATAAAGCCTTTATTTAGTTATTGATGTATATAATCTTACTTAATAAATATTCAAAAATGAAATAAAATTAAATACAAAAATTTTTAACTTTAAAAAATAAATTATAAAATAAGGTTGACAAAAAAAATGGACAAAGTTAAAAAAAAATACATACCGCAAAAAAAAAGAAAACTTGTTTTTTTATTAAAATTCTGAAGTGTTTCTTAATTTGATTGATAACATATTCGTCGCCTCCCTTTTCCGTATATTCAATTTTGATTTTATAAAAATAATAATATTTTTTGTAGCAAAATTTTTCTAGTTTTAAAAAACTATAATTTAGAAAGTTTTTAATAATTTTAAGACAATTTAGTGGAAGAAAAACACCATCTATCAATGAATGAATAGTTTTAATTTTTTTACGACTTTGATTTAAGTATTTAAAATAATAATTTTTTATAAAGCTTTTGATAGATAAAATTTAAAACCTCTAATTTGAGTTTTTTTTAATTTAGATTTTTGTAAAATTAGATTTTGAATAAAAAATTTAAATTTGCCAAAAATGAATACTCAACCAACCTGAAATTTTAAAGCTTTGCTTTACTGAATTTAATGTTAAAAGTTAATAAATCAAAATTTTTAAAATCTTTTTCTGGAAGATAAAAATTATTTTTTGAAAAAGACGAAAATTCAAATTTCAAGACTTGACTTAAAATCAAGTCTTGAAATTTGAATCATTGATTTTCAAGTCATATCAATGACTTAAAATTTTTTATTTTGAAAAATTTGTTCATCTTATATTTTTCTATAAATTTATCCTACCCTTATTTATTGATTAAAAATTTGTATATTTATAAAATTTATAAAAAATATAAATTAAATTAAAATGAAATTTTTACTAAATTAAATTATTATAATTTTCAAGTCATTATTTTGACTTTTATTTTTGTGACTTGGACTTAAAACTGTGACTTATAAAAAAGTCTAATTTTATCAATGGATTAGTGTTGGGGGCCGGTCGAGAGGCCACGTGGCCGGCCAGAAAAAAAAAATGGCCGAGATCGTGGCCGGCCGTGCAAGCGGCCAAAAAAAATTTTATTCTACCTCACTTTGATCATTGTTGCTCTTAAATTGGTTAATTTTCAAAAAAATCAATTCAAAAATTACCTAACTATTATTATTTTTGTTTATATAAACTTTTTACTGTAGTTTTTGCTTTGGATTATCCGGAAAAATATTTTTTTTAAAACTGCTGCATAATTTTAGTGTTGGGGGCCGGTCGAGAGGCCACGTGGCCGGCCAGAAAAAAAAATGGCCGGTTCATTTAACGGCCAATGACCGTGCCTGGCCGGCCAAGCCGCGGCCAACTGACGGACTTACCGTGAAATGGCCGGCCAAATTTTAAATGACCGTGAGGTGGCCGTTCGACCTTCGGCCTAAAAAAAAAACGACCGTAAAGTGGCCGGCTAACTGACTGACCGACCGTGTGGTGGCCGGCCAAATTTTAGAAAACCGTGAGGTGGCCGGCCAGCTGAAAGACCGTTAAACGGCTGACCGTGTGCAGACCGGCCGGCCACAAAACGGTCCAAAAAAAAATTTTACTAAGATGTTTAAAAAAATTTAAAAACACTAAAGAAAAATTAAAAGTTTTAAAGGAATAAACATTAAAACTAATTAGATTTTCATCATCGATTTTTATAAATTTAATTTTTTTTTTATTAAAATCGTTTTTATAAAAAAACTATCTAAAATACCGAATTATAAATTTATATATAAAATTTAACAATTTTTGAAAAATATCGAAAAAATTTTGGGTTAATAATTAAAAATTACCTGATCCAAAATTTTGATATATAATAAATTCTCCTTTTAATACCTTTAATTTTTTTTTTTAAACATCCAAGTAAAATTTTTTTTGGGACCGTTTTGTGGCCGGCCGGTCTGCACACGGTCGGCCGTTTTACGGCCTTTCAGTTGTCCGGCCACCACACGGTCGGTCCGTCAGTTGGCCGGCCACTTCACGGTCGGTTTTTATTTTGGCCGATAGTTGGCCGGCCACCTCACGGTTTTCTAAAATTTGGCCGGCCATTTCACGGTCGGTCTGTCTTGTGGCCGGCCTTGGAAAGGTCGGCTTTTTTAAAAACGGTCCACAGACGGTCGGCCAATTCACGGACGGTCTAAAATGCGGCCGTTAAATTCACGGCCAAAATAGGCCGTTTAAACTGGCCGGCCAAGTGGCCGTTCAAGTCCGGCCGTAGACCGGCCGGCCAAAGTTGGCCGCCGCCCAACACTACAATGGATTGAGAAAATGTTTTTTTCAGATATTATTTTTATTTTTTAAATCTACGTAGCATGTTAATTATGCTACATTTAAATTATTTAAAATAAATCAAAGATTTATTTTCATATCTATAGATAAACTTTTTGAATTGAAATGATATTTTTAACTGATCAACTTTTTTTTAACTAAAAAGACTTTTTCACTTACCGAATTTTTTTTTAATATTTAAAACATTTTCAAAGTTTTTCAATTGTTCATTGATTGTTCATGTTTGATTTGTGAGAAATGGAAAACTTGTTCAAAAAAGCAAAGAAAAAAAGAATGATGATTATTGAAATCAAATAAAAAAAAATCAAGCAATTTAAATTAGACTTACTTCTTCATAGTAACTTTTTTGTCTCTCTATTTCAACATATCGTTTTTAACTTTCTTTTTTTTATATTATTTTGTTTTATTCAACTTTTATTTAATATTATTTATGTTAATTAACTTTATTTTTAATTTTCTTCTAATATTTTTATTCTGAAGGAGCTCGGTACAGATAGACAAACAAATCAATAAATATTATTTGATGAAAAATTAAATTTTAAATGTGAAGTGCAAGCATTTTATAATTTTGACTCAGTCTGTATCGATATCCCAAATCAATCAAATCGAAAAAAAGGAATATTAAAAAATAAATATTTTGTTTGTTCAAAATACATTAAAAGACTTTTTTTGACTAGTGGGATTTTGACATTTGTACAAGTCTGCCAATTTATCAATTATAAATCAAATTTTCTGAAGATAATTATTAAATTTAGAAATTTATTATTAAAATATTTTTTTATCTTAAATAAATTTGAAGACGAAATATAGATTTTATAAGAAAATTATAAAATCAAATTTGTAATTGATTAAATGAACAGATTGAAAAGAATATCTATTAAATATTCAAAATAGAATGCCTAATTTTCAAAACTGATATAAAAATTTAGTTAAAATTTTTTTTGTTTTTATTTTTATTTTGAAGCAGTTTTAGAAATAGAATTTGCTCTGATCTAATTTACCTGGTATTACCATATAAGAATAACATAAATAATAAAAATTAAAGAAGATTAAAATTAATTTCAAGTGTTTGGCTCTGGGAAACAAAGATTCATCTATTTTGCAAATTTTATTTACTCCGCTCTAATTAATGTTGGTAATCGACTCAAATCGATTGATAGATTTAATAAATCGACCAATTTTTTTTAGTCGATTTTTATTTTAGTCGATTATTAAATCGAATAATTTTTTCTAGATGACCATAATAATTCTAATTTATCTCAAAATTTAAAGTTAAGAAAGCAAAAAATATTATTTTTTAATAAATAAAGCTTTTAAATTGATTTAAAATTTAAGATTTAAACCAAAATAAAAAAAAAATTTAAAGTATTTAAATTTAAATTTAGTCGATTTAAAGTAAGTCAATTATTGAATCGATTATTGATAATCGATTGCCAACACTAGCTCAAATTTTAATTTTTATTGAATTATTATTTTTTTAAAATTACATTTAGTTTTTTTCTAAATACAGTCGACTCGCGTTAATTCGTATTTTTTGGGGGTATTTTTTTTCAGTTCGGATTAGCATAATTCGATATACAAAATAATCCATATTTGTTGTAAAATATTAAATAATACGTATAAAAGGGTTTTTTAAATAAAATATTTTTATTAGATAAAATACTAATTTATAATTAAACAATTTTTTGAAAAACAAAAATAAAACGGATTTTACTTAACGAAATTTTAAGGTTATTTTTGAAATAGTCTAATAGATTTTTTGAGTTAATTTATCTTATTTGGCTTTGTTCAATCGATTTTCAAGTTTATCTATCAGGTCGATATCAGACTCTTCATAGCCTGACCAAGTTTTAAAATAACTTCTTATCATTTTAAATGATGATATGGCTTGATTTGTATAAACTTTTTTTGATTTACTTCCAGATTGGTCATTTGTTTTATTTGTAAAGCCATTTTTATTTATTAAACCAAAAAATATTATGCTTGTGTTAATTTTGATCAAAGTAACTTAAAACATAAGTATTAAAATAGATGAAAAAGTATTAAAATAGGTGAACAATTTTTGGATTAGGTGAACTAATAGTTCAAAAAACCTGAGAACAAGAATTGTTCCAGTAATTGATGAACCATAGTTCACCTAACCGACAAGACCCGAAAAACTTTGTTTCTTTATTTATAAATTTTGACTTTAGTGATAATTCACGTTCGTTTGATGTATTTTAATTTTAACTCTAAAAACTCAATTAAGAAAAATGGAAAACAGAGTGTAGTGTAACTGTGATGTGGGGAGTTAATAAAAGAATGTTTTATTTTTGATTCTCTTCAACTAACTTTTAAAAAAATAAGTATTTATATTAGTTAACAAAGACGGAGAGGGGACTCGGACAGTTTGTTAAACTAAAAATATTATCTCAAATATCATCATATCACAAACTCAAGGTCAATGTCAATAAAACCGAGTTTTAATCTTAAACAAATACTCTTAGAGCAATTAATTAATTTTCCAAAAATTAAGCTATAAACTCAAATTAAATTTTCATGAATAATATGAATTTTAATCTAATAAATTTAACTTAAATATTTTATGGCAATTTTCGAAAATGAAAGAAATATTCATATCATTCATAAATACCTTCCATGTCCTTTTATTTAGAAACTATTTTTATTGTTCTTTTCATCAACTTTAAAAATTAACTCTAATTTTTCAAATTTAATTATAATTATAGTAATAAAATAATAGAGCATGTTTTCTGAATTAAATCCCGGTCTTGTATATTTCTTCTCGAGTACTCAAATAAATTTTAGAGATTTGTTTTTTTAATTTTTTAAATGTCTTTTGAAAAATATTTAAATCTAGATTTTCAGAGAAATAAAGAAATTATATTAGTTACTTAAAATAATTAAAGATAATCATTTCAATAGATTAATAAATGATGTATAAATAATATTTTTGCTAATCATTCAAATATTTACATTTTTTTCTTCTTTTAAAAATTAAACGAAAAATCTTTTAAATTTTTTTTTTTAGTATTTTGTAACAAAATAAAAATTGAACAAAATTTTTCCATTTTTTGGATTTTTTTCTGTAGAAAAAATTTTTTTAATTATTCCAAGTTTTAATTTTACATTAAATTGGTATTTTTTGTATTTAAATATTTACTTTTTGTGAAATAATAATATACAGTCAACATTATTAGCTTTAATTAAAGATTCTAATTTGGCAATAAAAAATATTTCGAAAACTAAATAAAATATTTTAATAGTTTCTCATTTAAAAAGTAATAAAATATTTAACTATGTAAATTTGATTTTGTAGGTATGCTCGACTCAAAATAAAAGTCCATTTATTTATATAGATAGACTATCATTTTAGGATCATTAATTATTTTAAAAGCTAATTTATTTTAAAAAATACAGCAATTGGCCGACGATTAAAGGTCTCTGTAATCATCAGCCTGATTAAAAATCAAAATCATTGATCTATAATTTTAAATAATTAGTTTAAATAATTCTTTTTAAATTTCAGAGCTTTTTTTGAGAAAAAAAATAAAAAAATAAGTTAATTAAATAATTTATAAATTTATTTATAAAAAATTGTTTTTTTTATACAATTGGTGCGCCTCAGCAGAATTTAATTTTTTTTAAATTCAATTCTAAAATTTTCTTTTCATTATTAACAAAATAATTAAATAAAATTGGAAAGCCATGAAATTATTTGGCATCCATATCATTTTAATTTTTTAATTTAATTGTAAAACTATGATTAATTTAAAAAAAAATTTAAAATTTTTTAGACATATTTTCAAGTTTTTAGATATGTGAAAGAAAATCATAAAAGTGTTGATTTGTAAAAACCCTTACTCAACTAGTTAAATAAATTAAAAATTAATCTTTTCCTTTTTTTATTCAAATAAAGCCTACCTACCTATATTGTAAAGTCTTGAGTTTGGACTTTAGGGATTTAAGCCAAGAAATAAAACAATTTAATTTAGTTAAATTTTATTAAATGGAATCCGAAATTATAACAAGTAGTTAGTGGTTTATATAGTAGTTAAAACATGTGCTTTAGCTGCAGTTAATTCAAGATTAAATAATAAGTAAGACATGTCAAGACTTGGGTCTTAACAATATGATAGACATTTTAAGAAAAATTTAAATCATCTTTAGATCATGGAAAAAAATTTCAAGTTTTTTATTTTAATCTTTTTTACCATTTCCACTTTTGGCATATTTTTTAATGCTTTTTCGAAAAATAACATCCAAAATTGTAAAAATATTCAAATATCTGACCGAAAATTTACAAACGACCACCGGACCTCAGAAGAATTATTTACCTTGTCACTTCTCCTCACAGAGAATGCTAAAAAGTTGGGACAACTTTCATGTAAGCTTAGTAAAAACGAAGTTTCGGGCAATGGCGGATGGTGCTCTAAAATAAGTGGAAAAAATAGCTCACAGCACAAGACAGATTCAAAAATGGCAAAGTACCTAAGTAAATTCCTAAGCGGTAAATCAGTGGCCAGTTTTGGAGACGGTCCTGGAATGTACAAAGAAATTTTATTGAACTTTGGCGATGTAAAAAGCTACGATGCGTTTGATGGCGCTCCATTTTGTGAGCAAACTACCAATAACCAAGTTGCATTCCTGGACTTGACAATACCAATTTATCATTTGAAAAAATTCGACTGGGTTTTGAGCATTGAAGTTGCCGAGCACATTCCTCAAAAATTCGAGAAAACTTATGTAAAAAATTTGGTTCGACATGCTAAAGAAGGAATTGTGATAAGTTGGGCGACACCTGGCCAAGGCGGTTTATCGCATGTGAATGAGAAAGCTTATAGTCAAGTCAAAGAAATATTTGAATTAGAAAATTTTCGACATTTAGAGAAGGAATCGATAGAAATACAAAATAGTTCACAGCTTCCTTGGCTTAAAAAAAATCTTAATATTTTTTTACGCAGAAATTGAGAAGATTTTTTCTAACTTTTAACTCTATTAGTATTTTTTCAAATGGTACAAGTCGAATATTAAATTTTGAAAAAAAATAATAAAAAGTTAAATCTAGTTTTTTGAATGTGTCACAAAAATAATTTTTTTGAATTTTTCTTCTTTTTCTCAACAATCGGTTCAAAATTTTATTCAAAAATTTTATCTTTTACTTCAGATTAAACTGATTGAATCAGACAAGATTTGAAATAAAAAAAATATAAAAAAAATTAAATTTTAATTACATTACAATTTAAAACTAACTTGTACATTTCTTTTCCTCGACTCTTCCTTAACTTTTCCCACTTTTCCTTTTCTTTTTTGTCGAGGCAAGGAAGAGGAAAAGTTGAGGAACCGTCGAAGAACAAAATGCGTACGAGTAAGTTTCAATTTGTACTGAAGTATTTAAGGGCATAGTGAAATTCAAATACAAATTAAACAAAATTCTTCCTACCTTAAATTAACCTAATTTTACCACATTTTACGTTAAATTGAAAAAGAAGTATTTTACGAAAAATTACTTTAATTTTCAGAATTTTGAGATAATTTTGGTAAATTCAAAACGGCCAATTCGAAATTCAAAATTTTTTGAAAAAATGTCTTTTTTTTCCAAAAATTGAAAATTAAAGACAGTTTTTTTTTTCATAAATTGGTCACAAAAAATAGTTATTTTTAAATTTTTATAAAAAAAAAACTGTCTTAAATTTTCGATTTTTGGAAAAAAAAGACATTTTTTACCATAAACTTAAAGACAATATCATACATCAGGATAAACTTAAAGAATTGAGCTTGAATCTTTCTATAAGAAAAAGGATTAATCAATCTTTCAATACATCGGCACTTATCGTTTGATTTAAATTTAAAAAATGTTTTTTATTTATAAGGAAATATTTGGGTCATGTGCAGAGTTGTTCAAAATTTATAAATTCAAAGTCAAGTCAATCAGTCATTAGAGTTTTAAAATTTTTGGAATTTTTTTTTTAAAAAAAGTCATTTCAAAGACTGAAATAAAAATGGCCGCCTTAATAACTTCATGAAACGGCAAAAGACTTATTTAAAAAAAATAATTTTTCAAGTCAAGTCAAAAGATTTGTTTTTGACTCCATTATCTGCATCATCATCATCAGTAATTTTTGGTTATCCGCATTTTGGACAATTTATTTTTTTTATTTAAAAGCTAGTTAAGTTTCTCTGGGCATCCCCGGACGGCGCAGCGCCTTCTTTTAGCCAGCATGTAAGGAATGTTTTAGAATATGCTTGTTTTCGACAAGAATAAATTCGACATAATTAATTTGACAGGTCAATTTTGAACAAGTTAATTTTGGACAATAATTATTACGACATCTATCATTTGGACAGGTATCTAAAATTTCGACATGTATGATTTACAGCGGTTCTAATAAAAACGTAACGCTAAAAAAGCCGCATCCAAACAACGGGCAGCGCGGCCGGCGAACTTACGGCCGGCGGCCTGTTTGCGGCTGACTTATCTGACCTAAACGGCCGATGTTAATTCACTAAATTCTTGGGTCATGTACCAGCTGGGTCTATTAAAACTCAAGATCAATGATCTCCAATTTTCAAGATCATTGAAATTCAAGATCAATTATTCAATTGACATATTCTGATACTGAATTTCAATATCAACTAAAAAATTTTAGGATCAGACTAATTATTAACAGCTACATTCAACAATCAAGTTTGTTTCAACATTGCATTTTTTCATTCATCATCATAATTAAAAATGGATCTCGTAACAATTTCTGAGCTAATCAATTCTGGTGACATAGATAAAATAGCCAATTTAATGAAGTCTCACCGATTAATTTCAAGTACCGTTGAAATCGTTTATCAAAAGATTAAAGTCAAAAAAAAAAGATTCAGGACCAAAAAAAAATAATTAACTTGTCAATTTTCATAGATTTTTTTT
>QEOQ01000448.1:24782-43765 GCA_010279815.1 Brachionus plicatilis | reverse complement strand
TTCAGGATAATGACCCGAAGCATAATTCTAACTTGTATACTAGCTTTTTAAGAGAAAATGGAATTAATTGGGTAAAATATTTATTAATATTTATAAATAAAAATATTTTTAAATTATCGATTATTTTGTTGAGAACACCTGCCAATTCAGCTGATTTTAATCCGATTGAAATGTTATGGAGTGACCTGAAAACATTTGAAAGAAAGAAACAATCTCGGCCATTTAGAGAGCTGATAACTACAATTGGAGAATTTGAAAAAAATCTGAATGCAATAAAGTTCAAAAAATTAAAGAAACATCTTAAAAAAAGTTCTCACAATTGTAGCAAACAACAAGGGAGAATGGTCAAATGAATAGAGAAGTAGTAAACTTAAAAAAAACATTTATTAAACATTAAATAAAATTCTAAAAAAATTTATATTTGCTTTTGTTTTTTAAATATGTCGACCGGATTTGCCTGTCGGATAGAATGGATCGGCTTTTATGATCGGTCGGTAAGATCGGACGAATTTTTTAAAAAATTTAATTTAATGTTAAAAATGTAATTTTTTACTTTTAAATTTTTGTTTCACAATAATTGGTACCACTTCATCGCTAAAAACGCCATTTTCCCAAGCTTGGACACTGCGCTTGTAGCTATTTATGGCATTCTTATCTTGTTCAGCACGGGACACATGACATTTCTTGGCTGTATTTTCACCACAATTTCTCATATGTTTTGTTATAGACATCTGTTAAACCATCGAACAGTATTCCATCTATGAAAATTCTTTTTCTCTTCTTTTATTACAAGATCTTTCAAGACAGTGTTTGATAGCCTGTGCTCCTCTAATTAATCCGACAGCGTTGACTATGAATACAACATTTTATAATGTTGTTCATCTAAACAAACTTTGTTTGAATGGAAAATAGTTGTGCTAGAAAATTGTCTGATAGATTTATTGACACACCTGAGATCTATTAAATAATTGTTTTTAATATTTAATCAATTAATTTTATTTTAATCAATGAATTTTACTATTTTATTTAGCTATTTTTTTGTACCTGGTAAGATGAATGGGACTATTGTAATCCAGAAAATGTTAGAACAGTTGTGTTGACTTGTGAAAATCTGGCTCACTTTTAGTATCCAGATCGAAATGAAATTCAATTTATTAAATTTTTTTTGATTTATTTTTATTTTCAAATATTAAATTGAATATTTATTATATTCAGTTTTTGATCAAAAAATTTTATATTTTTAAAGGATATGGGGCAATCAGGGTAAAAAATCCAAAAATCAACTTTTTACATATATTCTGATAGATCTCGTCGAGCTGGAGCGAAATCTGTTGGAATCTTGAAAATCTGACTTTCCGTTTAAAAGTTACAGTGGTCCAAAGTCAAGATTATTTAATAATATGGGTATCCGCTAAATAAGCGTATCTCGGTCATTTTTGAAGCAAATTAGACCGCATATATACCAAATGCTCAGAATTGAATAAGGAATCTAAAAATGAAGCAAAAATAACAATAATGACAACTGTTAACGAATAAAACCCTTAAAAACCAAGAATTTGCCTTTTTTTACTTCTGTGGTCTGTAGACCCCCTACGCCAAAGGACCATCGGTCAAATTTTTTTTTATTTTTTAAGCTCTACTAAGTGACTAAAACATATAAAAAAAATCAGATCCTAGAAGATTTCCTTTCCTAAGGTAATTATTCTCACTAAAATTTCAGTCTTTTTCCTATGTTTAAGATTACGATTTTTGCACGTGCTTTTATGTATTTTTTCTGCCATTTTCGGATTCCTTGCTCAATTCTGAACATTTTGTTATACAAAAAGTCTAATTAGCTTCAAAATTAACCGAGATACGGTTGTTTAACTTAAAACAGTAATTAAAAAAATCTAGAACTTTGAAGCGCTGTAACTTTTGAGTGGAAGGTCAGATTTTAATAATTCTAACAGATTATGATTCAGCTCGTCGAGATCTACCAGAAAATATATAAAAGTTTAATTTTTCGATTTTTTATTTATGATTACCCCATATCCATATAATCTTGGAATCTATATGAATAAAAAATCGAAAAATTAAACTTTGAATCTTCATATGAAATTTTTATATTTCTTGTGGGTACTAAGCATAATTTCTTTTTTCATTTTTTCAAACTTAATATGAATAAAATTTTATCAAAATATTTTTTGTTATTTTTTTATACTTTTTTTTATGCTATCATGAACATAATTTTACAAGCAGGTGAAAAAATAATGCTAGCAGAAGAAATAACGTCCTTAATTATAAAACTAAACTAAGCATTTATTTTATGTAATAAAAAAACTTAGCAAAAAATAATAATTTTGAAACATTAAATTAAGTATTGTTATTTGTGTAAATTTGTTCACATCAGAAATTTTTTTTTCTATACAATTAAATAAATATTTTGACAGTCAAATAAATTTCTTGACAATAAATAAATAATTTTGAATTCTCAAGTAATATTGGCTCATTTATCTAATCTTATATATAATATATTTTTAAAGAAATTTATTTTCTTATTTATCACAGTATTAATCGTAAGTTAAAAGTATTAATGATCATAAAAATAAAATAAAATAAAATTTAGATAAAGGACGGGTATTAATTGAGCAGTAAATAATATTAAACAGATATTAAATTATATGAGCAGAAAATAAATAATTAATAGGACCCAAAAAATAGTTATAACGGTGAGAATAAATAATAAAAGCGGTTGTAAAAATAAATTTCATTGAACAGAAAAAGTATTTTTTATTAAAGAAAAAGTTTTTAAATCAAGTAACATTTAAAAAAAAAAGAAGTGTAAGATGTAGTAGTATTAATTTTTGCGAGGTCTACTACGTCCTCTTTTAGCTCTAAGAATTAAATCACTTACCTGATTTTCACCTATTTTAGGCTTTTTATTACTGATTTCATCAGTATTTTCAAATCCAAATACCTTTCAATAAGTTTTTTAGTCTCATCAACTATGCCACGCTTGATAACACCTTCATTTATCTTGTCATGTGTGTGATTGCCGCTTTCAAATCTTTTAGCTTTAAGATTATCAGCATTGAATAAAAGCATAAGTTTTGCATCGCATTGTGGACCACGACGTTTTACTAAATTGCAGCGATATATAATTTTGTCCCCATCATTTGTGCTATAGGTATCTTCTTTTAACCATTTTGTTTCATTTTTTAACCACAAATCTGCAGCTTCATTGTCATCAAACATATCCACATATATCCATTCTCGATTAATACCTCTTCGTTTTTTGAGTAAGTTTCTTTTCTTCCACTTCTTCAGAATCAGACTCTTGCGATTCATATAATTCAAGTGGGACGTACTCGTCATCACTCATTTTATTTATTAAAATATATTTTTGTAAAATTTATTATTTGAATTTATTTACAACAGAAAAAGAAAGACATTTATATAGATAGGGCCGAAAATAATTGGACTATTATTAACTAATAATTCTATTAACTGATCAAAATTCATTTTATTGGGTTCAATTAAGTATAGTTTCTGTTCATTTCATTCTTTTAACGGTTATCTTAAGGTTATTATCACTTTTTTTTTTATTCCTGCACATTAACTAAATTTACTGCTTTTTAAAATTTTTTTTTGGGGTAAAATAATTTTATTTACTGCTCAAATAATCTTAGCTCTTAGATAAATGTTAATTAGTGTATTGAACAAAGTTTAGTTAAAAAAATATCATCAATTAATAAATAAATTTTATCAGTTAATGTATTTGACGAATTTTTTTTTTTGCTATTTAATTTTTTCAAGATACAATTTATTAAAATTTTATACAAAATTCTCTAAAACTTTTATTTCTGTGTAATATTAATGATTGTCAATTAAATTGTATTGACATTTTTTTATGAGATAACAATTAAACTAAATATAAATTATTTTTTCCTAAATAGAAATAGTTTTTTTTTAAATAGTTTATTATTAGATTTGAATAAAAATATTTTTATATAAATAAAAAAGTTCCTGCCTAAATATGCTTTATTTCCTAGTATAAGAAAAAGATTTTTGACTAAATAAAAAAATACTCTTTTAAATAATTTTGTTTTTTGCTAAATATATTTAGCTCTTTTTTAAAGGACCATTATTTGATTTTGGTGGTCTTCCTCTTTTCTTTAACTGTACAAATTCACGATCACCTTCATCGAATTCTTTATTGGTCAACTTGCAAAACGCTATGTAATGCTTACAAATTCCAAACTCCAAGAAATATATGCAAGTACAATACCTCGGTTCAGAATAAACTGCGGATGTTACCTGCCCATTAACAATACGATTCGCAGACGTTGAACTTATAAATTGAAAATCGTTTGCTGTTAATTTGTCTGCCTCACGTATCAATTCGTTATTCCGTTTTAGTTTTATTTCGAACGAAATTTCCGATTTACTTAAATCAGTTATCATGGCAGTTATCACTTTGCAAGCGTTAAGCACATTCGTAACTGCTCCTTTACTTGGTGTCTTTCTAAAGCGTTCGTACAAAAGAGACAGTAAGTTGAGTGATTAGTTTGAAATTCAACGGACGGTGGCAAAATCTTTGAAATATAGTTATCAATTTCGTCCAGTTTCAAATTATTCTCCAAATAAATCCATGACTCTAGGTTACTTGAAGCTTGACTACAAGCAGATGAATTTGATGAATCGTCATATTCCATTTTTAAGCTTAATTTTAATAATTTATTTATTTTCAAATTATTTTTATTTAGAAAAAAACAAAACTGTTTGTAAAAGTTTTTTTTTATTTATAGAGAAAATTTTTTTATTTAGGAGAGTCAAAAGTTGTTTGAGAAAAAATTTATTTTATTTAAAATAGAATTAAATTGTTTATATTAAGTAATTTTTTTATATAAAAAAAATATATCTATTTAGGAAAAAAGTATTTTTATTTAAGATATTGACTTTAAATCAAAATTATTATCAATCAAATTAATATGTGACGTTACATTAATATCAATCAACTATAAAGTTCAAAACCAGGGATGCACAATTAATTTTATTTTAAAAATTTAATTAGTTAAATGTTACTTTATTTAAATTATAAAAAAACTCAAATATGGGATAATAATTTTTATTCAGATTTATTGTTTAGTTCCTCTTCTTTACGTTGTGAATACTCAATCCAAGATCCCCTATAGACTGGAATTTTTTCATGACCGATAAGAAATGCGGCAAACGCAACTATTGAAGCAGTAACACTAGTATTACAATAAAAAATTACCGGCGATTTCAAATTAATGCCAGCTTTCTGAAACACTTAAAATAAAAAATTAATTTAGAATAAAAAAAAATTATTTTTTCTTTTAATACTCTCAATAATTTGCGCTTGCTCTTTAATTTTGCCAGTATTTGCATCAAATAATTCAGGAAAGGGAAAATTTTTTGAAGTCGGAATAAAATTTTGACCCAGGACTTGATTTTCTTTGTTAAACTCTTCAGCCGACCTCACATCAACCAACTGAGTTGATTTAGCATTCAAACTTCTCACAATATCATCATAATTTTTGACCAAAGTTTTATTCTCCTTAATTTTAAACTCCACTTTCTAAACACAAAAAAAAAATATTTTTTATTTTTTTAAAATAAACTTATTTACAGGATAGCTCTTAATTTCACTAGTAAGCTCAAAATTTTTATTTTTCCAAGCATTGATTCCGCCGTTCAAAATTGACACTCTCTCATTGCCAAAAGCCCTTAAATGAAGCCAAGCTCTGGAAGCAGCGGCAAAACCGTACTGGGATCTGTCATAGATAATTACGTTGTGCTTGTTTGATATTCCCAAGTCACTAAGGTATTGTGCAAATTTGTCTGGTTGAGGCCAGTCTTTTGGAAAGAGCTTGGTCGGCTCGAAGCCAGAGAATGTGTCAAAAAATTGAGCATTTTTAATATGCGATCTAAATTTTGACAAAAAGTAAAAGAATTTTTTTTTATTTTTCATATCTACGCTTCGTAGTCCGCACGAGCGCTAGGCCCAAGATGAACTTCTATGATTCGGTTTTTTTTGTCAAAATCGGGCTCTTTTAACAAGGCGTCAAGCGCTTCTGGCTCAATTAAAGTTGGTAGTTTATTTCCCATTTCTGAATCCATTTTAAAATAAAATTTATAATAGACAACTTTATCATTTTAAATGATGTTCACCTTTTTATATCGATAGATAAAACGTAAATTTAAATTTAAAAATCAACTAATTAGTTAAACTTTTTTTATAATAATTTATTTTTCTGAACGTTTCCAAGGTTTAAATATATGCGCTAATGTTTATGCCAAACTTTGTCGTTCTAATCATGACAAAGCTGGTTTTATTTAAGGAAAAACTTCTAGTCTAACCATTTAGAGACATTAATTAATCTTTTCATTAGAAATTAAAAGTTTTTTTTTTTTTTAATTTTTTTCGTTTAAATATAAATTTAATTCAAGGATTTTGGCTTGGGGCTTTGTTGTTTTCTAAATAACAACACCAAAAAAAAATTAATTAAAAAGCCTCATTCATTTTTTTAAAGACTTTTAATTATTAAATTTTTGTTTTATTTAAAAATTATCAAGATAAAATTTTTTGTAAATTTTGATTTAAATTTAATTATAAAATGAAAAATTGATAAATTTTAAAAAAATATAAACTCAACAAAATCTGGCTAATTTTTTTTTGGTCTTTGGGCAAATTTCACTTCATTATGAATATTTTTATTTTTAATTTGCTACCAACTTATAAACAATTTGAATTTTGAATGCAAAAAATTTTGCTTAGGTACCTTTTTATACTTAAGATTTTTTTGGTAATTAAATGGGATTTTTTTTTGTTTAAATTTTTTTGTCAAGAGGATAAACTCAAAATTTAATTATAAAAAATTATATTATTTACTATTCTTTTAATTAATTTTAAATAGTCATGTGTTTTTTCTGAAAAAAGGTCACTTTTAACCTTCAAGCAGCTGACCTAGCGGTTCTATGTAAAATTATAAAATTAGAAAATTTTTTAACTAATTAAAAAAACAAGTCTAAATTGATTAATGGAATGATAGTTTCCAATCAAAAGGCTAATATTTTAAAGAAAAATAAACTATTTTAATTTGTTCTTGTCTCTTAAGTTAAAAACTTATGCACAATACAGGTAAGTCTAAAAAGTTAAAATAGCTAATTTTCATTGTAAATTTATTAAAACAAAAATATTTTACCTTTTTGTTTAACAAAGCTGCACAATCATTAAAACACTAAGAAACTTTTTCTACTTCATTTTGAGTTCACATTATTCTATTAATTTTTTGAAAAAAATTTGGCAAAATGTTATTTAATGTACATTTTTACATTTTTGAGAGAAGAAAAATAATCTCAAAATCAAAAAATCTAAAAAAATTTTCATTCAAGAAAAGTATTAATAAATTCGCAATTACTTAAAAAGGAGTTTTAGAAAAATTTAAATGTAAAAACCAAGGATAATTTTTTGAAAATTCCTTTTAATTAATTGCGAATTTATTATGGCTATCATTTTCTACCTTCACTAATATATTTCCAATTCGTCATCTAATAAATTTCCTTTTGAGTATAATTATATATATCTACACTAATAAATTAAATGGAATTTAATATATTTTGAAGTCTACTCTAATTAATTAAACTTCATCTAAATAAATTCGTCATCACTAACCAATTCTGAGAATTACGAGGAAAAAAACTTCGGTCTTTTAGTTGCTTTTAATGGTCTTCGTGAAATGTAAGCTTTGATTTTTTTTACTTGATTCACTCCGCAAGTGTCAACTGATGAGATTATTCATCCGGAGTACGGATCGTGACCCATCGATAGCCCATCAAGACAACCTCAAAGCCTTCGTCCAAACTCCAACTGCTGATACAACACCGCCAACATTTTTTCAATCAACTTGGTTCAAATTTTACCACGTTACATTAAAGATTAATATTGGGCAAATTGAAGTTTCAGATCAAAATTTAAGATCAAGACGATCATATAAAATTTTAAAACTTAATTAATATAATGATTTTAATAATTTTTAAGAATGGTTTGTTATCAAATTAACATCAAAATGATTTATATCTAATTTATTTAACAAAAAAAAATCAAAAATTTAAATAATTCAGGGTAAGTTAATTCACAAATTCAAATTTATAACTTTTTTTTTCCATTCATTCAAACTGAAATAATTTTATTTTTCTACTTAAATAAATTTGTAATTTTAAACAGTTAATTTTCTTGTCTTTAAAAGTAAGTTATCATTAAAATCAATTTAAATAATTAGATTGATTTTAAATAATTTTGATCCAAGTCGCTTCAAAAAAAGTTGGCCAAGTAAAAAAATACAATTTATGAATAAATTGAAAAAAATTCCCAAAAACCATTTGACATTTTATTAAATAAATTTATAACTAATTCCAATTTAAAATAAAAAGTACTTTAAACAAATTTTTCGAAGTCATATATTTTGTTTAAATTTTTTCAATAAAATATGTTTAAGTCAACAACACACAAAATAATATATTTTTTTTAATTCAAACATACATACATGTAAAATTTTAAATTAAAAATTGTAAATTCATCTATTTTATATATTTAAAATGGGAATAAATAAAAATGGCCTAACTTAAAATAGCTCAATCAAAAAAGTCCACTAATCAAAATAGCTAAAACGGCCAAGTAGATATGAAAAATAACAATAAACAAAAATAGCACCAATTAAAATATCACCTTTGTTTATACAAAATAAAGCCTAGCTAGTGTAAATTTTGATTGATTAAACGAAAATTAATAATTGAAAATTAAAGATAATCTATCGAAAAATTCATTTTATTTTGTTTTTTATTGTAGGATTTTAATACCTCTATGATTCGATTATCGTTTTTGACAATTGGATGACTTCTCAAAGCATTGCCAAAAGCATTATGCCAAGATTCGATAACATTAGTTAGTAGTAGTATAAAATTTTTACATTAGTAGGTATTAAATATTTTAGGCAAATTATCCGCAGATCGCCTGAGTATGCTCCAAAAATTTACATCATATTTTGGTTTACCTCTGACTTGGTTTATTTTAAATTACTTTTTTCCCTTTTTTACAAATTATACACATTATACTAATTGATACAAATCAAAATTAATTTGAATAAAAAAATAAAAATTATTTAAACCGAAAAATGAGAAAAGTTCTGAAAAAAAGACATTTGAGTTAAAGAATTTATAAAAAATTTTGGAATCAAAAACTTTTTTTAAAAATATGAGAAAAAATCTACTCTCAAAAAGAGCTTTTCGGAAAAAAAAATTTTTGACAAAAAAATTGAGATTATTTAAACTTTGATCTCAAATAAAGGTAAAAAGACAAAAAAAGGAAGGCTCGTTGATAAACGCTTATCAACAACGTTTTGCCTTAACTTCGACAATATTTGATTATAAATTTTTTCAATCCTGAAGCTTCACTTGATTTTACTAAACAATTAGGTTTTTAGAGAAAAAGCTAATAAACATTTCTAACGTATCTCACGCTCTTTTAAGTGACCAAGAAAAAAACTTTATAGCCAAAGCGCTAGACGAATTTTGTCATAGACACGACAATAAGAAAATAAGGACCACAAGTTACCATCCTCAATGCAAAATTCTCAACGAGCGCACAATTAAAACAATCAAGCAATTGCTTTGTTCATACGTGAATAAAGAGCACAATAAGTGGGATCAAGAGCTGGAGACAGTCACCTTCGCTTACAATAACGTTATACATGCATCAACTGATTTTGGTCCGAACCAAGTTATTTTCGGTATAAATCTACTGACTCCGACAGGAAAATGCTACTAGAAGCCCCATACGAGACCGAATCACGCAAAAAAATCGCTGAAAGGCTATAAAAGAATATTGAGAGTGCTCAAGCCGTCAAGAAATAGCAATGCAATAAAAAGCTCAATTAGCAAAGCCCCGATACCTTTTAAATATTTTTGAATAACTTTTTTTAAAAAATAACTAAAACTTTTTTAATATTTAAAATTTTTCCTCTCTTGTTATCTTTTTTTTTTTAAATTTTTTTTTTATAAATTTAAATCGTTCAAAAATGTTTTGGAATGGAGTATAATTTTTTATTTCCAAAGCTTAATTATTACACTGCGCTCATAAGAATAGTAATTTAAATTACTCTCTTTTTCACTGGTCCCTACCCCCACCCCTTGAGACTTACAGTATCCTAACATACAATTCATATAAGGTTTTAAAACCATATAAGGTTTTTGTTTAGAATATTATCTAATAGAACAAAAAGATGAAATAAATAAATATATGTGTGGTAAGGACGACTGTTTTCTCGTTTTAGACAAAATTCCGGATTTTAAAAGGGATATTTGTAAGCCTTTTAGAGGAAATTTATAAAAACCGGACAAAATTAATTTTAAATAACGTACTGTTTTTAAAAATTAAATTTTCTTTCGTCTTATTATCAAATTTTTTCGAGGTTCCAGAAAAATTATTAGAATTTAAAAAAATTAAGAATGATTTTTTCATTTAGATCATTTTTTCTTTCATACGATCATAATTTTAAATTTAATTTTTCCATAAAAATAAAGGATAAGGGTCTAGATATGGAGTCAATCCTAACACCAAACGTGCCAGTCTAGCTAAAGCCGAAGTAAAAAACGTCATCCCAACACCAGCAAATACCAAGCGATGAGTGATCAATGTTTTGTGTTGGATAAGATGACAATTGCTAAAGTTAATAAAAGTTTCAAAACCATCATCCGTCGCAATTAATCTTCTACTCATTCAAAAAAAAATAATCTTGTAAAATTGACGATTTTGATTGGAGTTAATTTAGAACTTTAAAATGTGTTGAAGATCCTTAAGATATTATAATGAAATAATTTATTATTCAAATTTTTGGTGTACTTTCTCTTTTGCCTATTTAGTTGGTCGAATGGTTCTTCTTTTATTATAGGTTAGCTTTGTCCACTGTGGAACTATTACTTCAGTCTATTATTGTGGACCTGTCTCACTTTCAAACGAGGACTTGATGCAAGTTTTTTTAAAAGTCGAAGTTGTTCTCTTTTTTCCAACGACTATAAATGTTCCATGGTATTTATGTTCCAGACAATGTGAAAAACTCTTTTTCAATTTCGGATGATCCGTAAATGCGTTATCACCAATCTTTACCTCAAATTTCTTGATCTTTCTGTCATGATGCAATTAGGCTTTTTCCATTCGACAATTTTTATTCTTTGCCGCCATTGGTAACACTTTTTCAATTTCATCTTATGCTCTTGAACATAATTGGTCGCTACTGCTGGGAGATTTTTTTCAACTATATCATCGTAGTCTTCTAATACTATTACCTCACCGTGCTCATTCACCATTTTGTACTCAGATAAAATCTTTTCTAAATCTTTTCGAGTAGGTCAGTCGGTGGTATATTAGGTCGATAGGAATTTTGACTGGCCTACGACCGAACATCATTTCAAAAGTTGTTTGACCAGTTGCACAATGTCTCCTTGTATTTTAAGCATATGTCAGTTTATTTAAGTTTAGGTTCCAACTCATTTGGTCGTCATCAACAAATGCTCAATCATCTTCTTAACTGTTTTTCCTGTTATCTCACTTTGACCATCACATTGTGGGTGGAAAGGAGTTGTTTTTAACTTACATAAAGAACGTCTGTTTTTTGAATAGCAGTGCAAGTCCAAAAAATGAAATAAACCCGAGAAGAAAAATAGAATGGACAATCAGAAAAAATCGCTTGATATTTGGGCCAAAATATGCATCTGTCATTCGATTCTTTGACTCGAATGGAAACCAAGTTCTAAAAGTAAATACTCTCAAAAATCAAGCTGTTACAATCGGAGAAAATGAATTATCTTTTGTCACTTATTTTGACTGGAAAGAAAAAGAAAGCTATCATGTCGAATTTGATAGAGGCGCTGTGACAGCCAGTGAACATTGCCAGAATCTAAACCTGTGCGTGACAAAAATTTCTGGTCATTTCAAATCAAAGAAGTGACACCACCAGTGATAAAATTTCTCAACTCTTCGTCAATATCTCCCGCCAGACTCATCTTTGAATGGATGTTTGATAGACCAGTCACAACTGTAACCAGTCATCCTTCAAGTTTTTTAAGATAAGAGTTTATTGTAAAAGAAATTTTGCCAAATTTTTTGAAAATGAAGAAAGAAACAAGATCGTCTGCAAAGAGAAAGGAGTAATTTTTGTTTTTTGAATGGACCTTTGGAATATCGTCAATAAAAATGATAAAGAGTAATAAACTGATAACTGCTCCTTGGGGAACCCCTGATTGGATTAACCCCATTTCGGTTGAATAACTGTTTATGCTTACAAAAAATGTCTTTCTTTAAAAAAATCTATAATCCACTCCAAGATATATAAAGGGACTTTAAATTGGGCCATTTTATATAAAATCCCATTATGCCAGGTTTTATCGAAAGCTTGTGAGATGTCAAAAAGCAGAGAACATACTTTCTTTCCTTTTTAATGTTTCTTCAATTTTTTGGGTGAGGAAAACCAAGTTATCAGTTGTTCGTGGGTGCGAACGGAACCTAGATTGTTCCAAACAGATAAGGTTGTTTTCTTCGAGGAATTTGTACAATCTGTTTCTTTATATTCGCTCCAGAACTTTCCCCAGATAGCTTGTGAGACTGATTGGGCGAAACTTATTTGGATCATTAGAAATTTTTTTCTTTGGGATCATTGTGATTCTTGATATTTTCCATTGAGAGGGCAGACAAGATGTTGATAGACATAGATTAAATAAATCTTGGACTTTTTTAAGAAATAAATCAGGGAAATTTCTAATCATTTGGTAGCTAATTTTAACCGGACCTGGAGCTTAATCTTTCTTAATTTTCTTTATTGTTTTTTTAAGTTCGCTTAACTCAATTTTAGGAAATGTCGAATGGTCGAATCGCTATTTTAACCAGCTAAAGATTTTTAATAAATAATTTGTCATTAATTTTTTATTTTTATTTCACGATTGTATTATTTCTGCATTAGATTCTTCAATTGAGAACAGCATAAAATAAATTTGGAATTAGTTTCATGAGATTAAAATAAACAGGATTAGTTTATTTTGGCTTTAATTTACTAACTACCAAATATTTAACCAAATATTTAGCCATTTATTTTTTTATCATCAAAGAATATTTCACATTCTGCATATAATTAAAATAAATTTAAAAATTTTTTTGATCAAAATCACAAGTAAAAATATTACAATGTGGAGTTTTGTAACAAAAAGCCAACCTGATTTGTATGTTAAAGAAATTTTTGTTCCTAAGACCGCATTTTCTGTTCAATTTTTTGAAGTAAAATGGTTTGCTCAAATCAAAGGCAATGAAACAACAAACACTTGGTGGCACGATCGGGTCTTTAAAAGCCGATCTTTAGATTTTTCCAGAGCTTAATTGATTAAAAATATTTATCAACGAAGATACGTAGAGCCACGCAATTTGGATGGCTACACAAGCTCCCATAACATTGAACTAGGCGATGACGAACTTGGAAACATTTACATATTCATTCAGGTCAATGCATTTTGATACGTTGGTGCATTTGAATACGTTAAATCATCGTACGATGATGATTTAACAGATCAAATAATTTAAAAATGAGTGGTAATATCCAAATACTGGAGACACCATCACCAAATTTGATAGTCCAAGATGTGTTCTTTCTAAATAGTAGCTTTTCTGGTCAAACAATTGAAATTAGGTTCAAAGTAAAAAATGTTGGATTTGGCGTGACCAAATATGCAAAGTGGTTCGATTGTGTTGACCTGAAAAAAGCAAACAGTTAGCGAACAATAATTTTGGGAATTTTTGAGAATGATGGAAAGCTATCCAGCGGATCTTCTTATCAGTCAATTAAAAAAATTCAAATTCAAATTTTTGTTTCTTTTTGTGTACTTATGTTATGAAAACTATTTTTCCTAGCAAAAAAAGTGTCCTTTTGTGTCTATCTGTGTACAAAATATATTTTACGTGTCGTAATAAGAGTTAGAGATACAATTAAATGGACATTAACCAAAATAAATATATCAATAACGTATTTGCTCGAATTTAACGACATGTGTTATGTTTATACCGACATTTTGTTAGATAATATTTTTAATATTATAAGACCCTGTCGTTAATTCTGGATACCCATATATAATGACATGTTGTTAAAATCGAGCAATTCCGTTAATTCAATTATTGAAATCTATTCTCTAAATTTTTTAGGATTTGGATTAAAAGGGACTCAATTGAGTAGGGAAACTAATGTGAGATGACTGTAATCAAATAAAAAACTTTGGAACCAATATTTACAGAACCAATTTTATTTACGAAAAAGCAAAATCTCGATGTTCAGGTTGATTTGAATAAATCTTTTCATAAATTTTCAATGATTTATCATAATATTCTAAAGCTTGATCATATTTTCTCATATTTTCATAAAAAGAACCAAAATTAATGAACGAAAAAGCAAAATCGGGATGCTAAAGCCATTGTTTGATGAAAACTTTGAACCAATATCATACGAATTTGAAAAATATGCAGCTAATTGATCTGATATTTTTGTTTTTATTCTAACACTTGCTGACTCTCTTCTTCTGGGCTTTAAATTCGAAATGAGCTGGTATCTGAGTAGATTTTTAAGTTCACCAAATTCAACTTTTTATGCTAACCTCTCTTTTTATGCTTTATGTTTGGCTCCACTTGACACTACTGAATTTTAAATTTTGTGTAAAAACCCTTTAGATATTTGCTGTTGTTTCATTTTTTTTCCATTTAGCCAAGAATGGATATTAATTATTATAGGCAACAAGTAATTGATGTAAAAAAAGATCTTAAAAAAAAGATAAAATAATATTAAATCTTATCTTAAAAATGATTTAAAAAAAATGTCAAAAACTAAAAATTGTGTTTGTTCTCTAAACATTCGAGCCACAAATTATGAAGGCTTTAGTGAGAGACACAAGAGGAGATTAAATGAGCAAATAAACGAAATTCTTGAAAATTTTGACCAAAAACTTTTCCAAATCGGATTGAAATTACATCTTGTACAAATTGTATTTAATAGTAATCAAGATGATTCAAATTTGTCTAAAATGGAAATAAACCAAAGCGATACCGATGCCGATATACAAAAAGTCTTATATTTTAAATACAAGCATTTTATTTCAGACGTAGTTTATGGTAATTTTGTAACAGAATTTAATTTACCTTTTCCAACAATATACCGCATAAAAAAACTAAGAAAAAATATTAACTCAAAATTTAACTTAATCAGCACCATACAAAACAGCAAATTTGTACATATCAAACCTCGCATTGAATCACAACTGTTCGCGTTTTTAAGAGAATAAGAAGTTGACTCCTGTTCTACTCTAAAAATAAAGTTGTCAGCTGACCGAACAAACATCGGTAGCAATTTAAAATTAATTAATTTTACTTTTTCACTAATTAATGAGTCAAATAAAGCCAAAACTTCTTCTGGAAATTATTCCATTATATATCTTATTTACAAGAAGACTACACTGACCTTTAAAGTCCTTTCAGTTACATAATAAATTAACTAAATTAAAGCAAATTAAATTTTGTGACAAAGATTTAAAGTTGAATACTACTTTTTTTTTGACTGGAAGCTAACTGCCGTAGTATTAGGCCTTAACGCAGCGTCGTCAAATCACCCATGCATCTGGTGTATAGCTAATACTAATAAATAACAATTTTATGATTTGGCGAAAAAATTTCCTATCTGTGATAAGAATTTTTTAGCACGAAATAAAGAAGATCATGTAAAAAAGGTCGAAATTAAAAATAAAAACAACTTGGTGACAAGGAGATTTGCCTGATCGAAAAATGCTTTGATTATCAGCAATGTATATTAGATGCATTACACATGTTTCATAAAATATAGACAGATTGTTGGATCTTTTTAAATAGCTCTAGAAGTTTATTTTTGAGCTTCATTGTATTTATTGCTTATTTATATATATTCTGTTGTTATTTTATTAGTTTCGAAATTATAATTTTGATTTCAGGAAAAACCAATGTATTACCATAACAACCATTTTTTAAAAAATTTATCTTCAATTTAATTTACCTGGTAGCGCCAAGAGGAAAATTAATGCAAAAATTAAAAATTAAAGCAAAATCAAATTTAAAAATTTCAGTTGAGAAATTAGATTTTAAATGATTCTTTCCTTCTACAGCTCTCCTGGGACAGCATGTAATAATTGTCAACATGTGAACCATTTTTTGAACGGATTTAATAAAGTGCTCGACTGTGTGACCAAGTGAACGCATGAAAAGATTAAGCAGATAATAGTCCACGAGCTTCTGCTCTGCACGGCCATAGTCGTATACGTGAACGCCGCGCTGATCAGCTTCACCAAGGACTGATTATACTATTTAAAAGATACTTGCCACTTTTTTCATTATACCATTTTTCATCGGCATAATTGCATTATTAACATAATAAATACCTGAATAATATACTAAAAACTCATTAACATACTTTTGGTAAAATTGTAAATCTTTCTTCAGTCTAGCCTGGAATTACCGTAATTTGAATTCCCCTTTTCTTTACATAAGAATTTATTTCAATTATCCAATATTAAATCATTAATTAAAATTTTAAAATTTCTGTAATCATGACAAATTAAAAAGATACAGTTACTGTTGAAAATATATTATCAATTGACGACAAGGAAGTTATATCTAAATTATTAATATTTCTTGTCAAATGACTTTAAATAAATAAAGATTAATTAAAAGTTAAAGAATAATTATAAAAATTACATTCATGGACAATAATTTGTATTATACACCTTAAATATATTCTAGTCAACTTTTCGATTTTTCAATTATTCTCTTTTATTACTCATTCAACTATTCAACTATTCAATTTTTTCAATTTTCATTTATTCAATTTTTCACATTTTTCAACTTTTCATTTAATTAATTTTTCAACTTTTCAACTTTTCAATTATTCAATTTTTCAAATTTTCATTTATTCAATTTTTCACATTTTTCAATTTTTCATTTAATTAATTTTTCAACTTTTCAACTTTTCTTTTATTCAATTTTTCAAATTTTCATTTATTCAATTTTTCAAATTTTCAATTATTCAATTTTTCAACTTTTCAACTTTTCATTTATTCAATTATTCAATTTTTCAACTTTTCAACTTTTCATTTATTCTTTTTTTAAAACTTATTCATTTATTCAACTATTCAATTTTTCTTTCATTCCATTTTAAAAGTGTATTAAAACAAAAAATATGTAATAAAACGCATGAAAAAAATAAAGTATATAGCGAATTATAATTCAGAGGGGAGCGAATCAAAATAGCAATTATCAAAATAGCTTTTATTAAAACAGCTATTATTAAAACAGCTAATTTTTTTTTAGCTATTTTTTTCCCCTAATTGTTTAATTAAATTAGCAATTATCAAAATAGCTACAAACCAAATTCACACAAACCCAACCTAAATTTTATTTATATACACAAAATTTTTTTATTTTTTTTTTTAACAATGATTTAATTTTGTAAAAAGCTCCCAAGCATGAGGGTTTAAACGAAGGCTATTGCCATTCGAACGAACCCTGGGTTTTCCCAAAACTATTTAAAAAAAAAAAAAATAGCTACAAACAAAAGTTTCAGAAAAGCTTTCAATTAAATAAAAATTTTATTGTGATTTATTTTATTAGTAATAAGTAAATGGATTCGATTGAAGAATTATCAAACAATTTTGAACGTGCGCTGAATATAAACAAAGGGTTTATTTCAATGTCTCAAAAAAAGGCTCCTCAATTGCATTTTGACGGCCAATTTTATCGAATCACTTGTAAACCGAATAAAGTCGGTAAAATTAACTGGCATTTTGCGATTTTGATAATTGCTATTTTTGTTTATAGCTATTTTTAATTGGCATTTAGCGATTTTTAATTTAGCTAATTTGATTAAATTAAAAATCTCAGGTAAATTTTTAGCTATTTCGATAATTGCTATTTTGATAATTGCTATTTTGATACGGAGCCAATTCAGAGCATTTTTTGATTTTGAAACAATCAAGTTAACCCAGTATATTAACAAAAAATTTTAAAACTATATAATTTGTAGGTTAAAGAAATCTTTAATAGCGTGCGCTATTAAATAACTTAGAGAGAGAGAGGTAGAGAAAAAATAAAAACAAGTTTCCTTCTCTACTTCTTTTATTTAATCAAATAAAATAAAATAAAATGTATATAAATAACTCCAGCAAGGCCCCAGAAGACCGGGGTCTGCTGGAGGGGGTGTTACATTACTCCCTCGCCGTGGGAATACGGCTCCCGACGTTCGGGGAGTAAAGAAATAACAAAAACAAAAAAAACAAACAAAAAAAATAAAAAAAACAGAACAACACAAAAATAAAAAACAAAAACATGACTCAGTTACGTCCAGGATCCGAGTCGTGGCTGAAGGCGCCCGGAAGCAAAGGCCTCTACCTCGACCTACGACAGCTCCCAGCAGGTTGTCCAGGCGGATACTGATCCTGGACTCGGGGATCAGGTCGGTGGCGCTAGCGGGTGTCGAGAGGGAGGTTCCTTCCGTCGACGGAGCTCCCTCCGAGCTCCGATCCACTGAGGTGGGGTCTATCGGCACCCAACAAGCGATGTAGTTTTGCGGACCACAAATCATGAGTTGTCCATCGAATGGCGTGGTCCGGATCATTTGTAGCAACCATTGGTTCTCTTGTATTTTGTTCATGGTCAAGAACAGGAGAAGTGCGGGCCGCCTCTCGACCATGCGACATCTCAGCAGTCCTCCTAGTTCTCGACCACCATTCTCCCAGATCCACTTCTCTATGGCACAACGGGTCACGTTTCTCATTGTGGGTCTGGGTTCTGCTCGGACCTCCGACGGAACCTTTCGTTCCTCGCATTTGGAAAACATTTTCTTTTTTTATTTTTTTTTTTTGTAAATTTTAAAATA
>QEOQ01000448.1:4553-17705 GCA_010279815.1 Brachionus plicatilis | reverse complement strand
AACCTTCATGCCAAACCCTATCAAAGGCTTTAGAAATATCAAAAAAAAGGCTGCAAACTCTTTTTTTTTCTATTAAATGATTCCACAATTTTTTGAATTAAAAAGAAAAGAAAATCTGATGTTCGCCGGTGTTTCCTAAATCCAGATTGCTCCTGGATAAGGAGTGAATTTTGTTCCAAATAATTGTATAATCTTGAATATACTATGCGTTCTAGTAGCTTTCCTAAACAACTCGTTATACTAATTGGTCTATAATTTAAAGGATCTTGTAAAGAAGAGGCTTTTTTTGAATCATAGAAAAGAATAATTGAAAAGTTGAATAGTTGAATAAGTTAATAAATTTAAAAGTTGAATAATAGAATAATTGAATAATTGAATAAGTTTAAAAAAAAAAAAAATTGAAAAGTTGAAAAGTTGAATAAGTAAAAAAATTTAAAAGTTGAATAATAGAAAAGTACACATAGTAGGAATAAAAAAATAATCATAAAATGATAATTGTAAAATTGAGGAATATAAAAAGTTGTCCATTACTCAAAAATTTGCTTTTCAAGATATGCAATTTTTTTTGGCGATTTTCACTTAAAAAAAATGGCTTTATAAATAAATCAATTTTGTAAAATATACTGATGTCGGGCATTCTTTGATTTTTTCTTAATTCTTGACTATCAAGTTTCCAACATTTTCATTATTTCGCTATTAAATTGTCGAAACTAAGCGTACATAAAAGAGAATTGGCTGAATCTACTTAATTTGACTAAAATTTAATTTAATTCTTTTTCTAATATTAATAAATAAAATACATTTTTTTTCATTTCAAAATATAGTATGGTAAACAGTTTTCTGATTGCTTTTAAAAGGTAGGAATGTTTTTCGGCAAAATGTGTAATAAAATATATGAATGTGATTCCGTTTTCGATGACCTACAATACGACCAGCTAGTGTACGTCGAGAGCGTCCACCGCTAGGGAAATCTGTGCGCTCAGCTTTTAGTGGGAGCAAACAAGACTAGGATCCAGTAAATAGCAAACAGTTGGAAGAAGAGTTCGAGCTGATCAAGTGGTTTGTGGTGTAGGTGAGTTTTTGTGTGGAGGGGAACATGCGCGCCACTTATCTCGAGCTCATGCATCTTGTGTTCGAATCATACCGGACGTATCAGAAGGACTCCATACTGAGCGTCAAGTCAACAGTGAACTCGCTCGCTGCACAAGTGTTTTTCTTTGGCATAATTATCACTATTTTAATCATTTCTGCCCACAATATATTAAATCTAAAAGCATATGGAATATAATAATCGTAAATACAGTATTGCACAAAAGTTTAGACGCAAAACCTTTTTTTCTAAACAAACAGAATAGAAGGCTAATAGGAATATTTCTGTTTATTAATTTATTAATTAACATAATTAATTAAATTAAAATGCAAAAAATGAATTGCTGAATATATTAATTTAGAAAAAATAGTGATAAAATTTCGGGGAAAAAAAAGTGCACAAAAGTTAAGACGACTACTAATTTAAGTATTTAAAATGATCACCCTTTGCATCATAATATGCACAAATACCTTTGGCATTGATTCAAATAATTTTTTCGCAAATTCATCGGGTACATTTAGCCATTCGTTCAAAAGAGTCGATTTTTAGTGCACGATTGAGGTCAACTTTGTTTCTACCAATTTTGCATCAATATATGAACATAGCGAATTATTCATTAGTCTCGCTCCTCATGTCTCCCGCTTTAGCTCATTATTATTATTATAAAAAAGATTAATTAGTCATTTTGCCGATTCTAAATCACGGTTAATAAATTTTCAACCTTATTTTTTTGAAACTTTTATATTAAAATTTTACATAACTAATGCCACATCAAAACGGTATTGTGAATTTCAAATACAAATTGAATAAAAATTCTTCATTTTTTAATATATTAAAATCAAAGTTAATAAAAAATTTTTGAAATAATACTGCAACATAGTGCAACAAACTTAGTTGCACCTTTTTAGCATAAAATTAAATTTTTATTTTATATAAGAATCTCTGCTGACATTATACTAAGAATAATGTCAGCAGAGATTCTTGCTGAAATCCGACGTAACTGGTCGACAGAAGCAAATTGGCCGGAACCTTATTAGAGAATCCTAAGAACACTAAACTTGCATCGGTTATTCGGAGGCAACACGCCTGGATCAAAGGCCTCGTCGATGGTATCCTAGAATTGAAAGAGCAGAACGAAGCGCTAAAGATAGAAATGGGCGAGATAAGAAAAAGTAGCAAAGAGGTTGCAAAAGAGAATTTATCGTTTAACTGGGCAAATGTAGCTGCGGGTAATGCCCATAAGAAAGACAAGGCCGCCGCGATGATGGCAACTGTGGCTTCGGAGCTAAGGAGGAAGGAGGAAGGAGGAAAGAGCTCAGAACGTTATAGCTGCAATCCCAGTGAGCATGTTCAAGGAGAATGAAGAGATGATTCTTGCAAAAAAACTGGCCTTAGCAATTGGAGTACCAGAGGCCAAAGTAAAGAAAGCAAGATGTATCACTAAAAAAACGCCAGTTCGGGCAGTGGAGACAGCGGGGTCCAATATCGAGCGAGTCCTATTCGTCGTTGGAATGGACAGTGTCAGTTCCAAGTTGGACATGCTTGGCAATAGCAAAAAGCTACGTAATTCTGAGGAATTAAAAGGAGTCTATATTAATGAAGATCTTACGCCGAGCGAGAGAATCGCCCATAAAAAACTCAGGGAAGAGCGGGATCGGAGAAACAGTGAACTAACTGCAACAGCAACAGTTAACGGGCGAATAGTCAAGGTGAAAGAGTGCGACGACAACAAGAAGAGGTTCTGGGGAATCAGAAATGGTGAGCTTAGGCTAATTGTTTCAGTCCCCGATAACGTCTAGCAGCGAAAGGCGCTGTTAGACTCGACCATTGCCTCATTTGGTCAAACAATGCCTTTATCAAGGTATGTTCCAGCACTTGTCAAAACAAAAACACCTAGATCCTTAGCAAACTCTTCGATGAGTGATGTTTTGCTTGTCCATTCTAATGATACAGCGGGACCAGTTGAAATAGCTCGATCGGCTCCAGAACACTTTTCGCCGATATATGAAACATTTATGAACCGAAACCAAAGCTCTGATGAATCAAGCTACAGCTCGGCGCTCTAATCGCAATCTTCGCCTTCGTCTTCATTCTCGTCATCACTAGCCTCCTTCAACAGCTTCTCGTCGCAAATGTCTTGTCTCAAACCAGAATCAAGTTATGTAGATGGTATCAGATTTTGGTACACGAATGCATGCAGTCTAAATAAAAAAATGAACTTTCTTGAATTAATAGCAGCCAGTTCGTCTCCAAGCATTCTCGGCATCCCCGAAACCTGGTTTGATCAGAGCTCAGTTGCCGAGCTTGATGGTTATCAATTACTGAGAAAAGACCGCAACGGTGACAAGAAAGGTGGAGGAGTATGCTTAAACGTTAAGGCGTGCTATGAAGTCTACAGGACGTCGGAGGTAAGCTTTCTTTGCCCTTGTTGTGAGCAGATATGGGTAGCTATCAAGATAGAGAATGAAAAACCACTACTTGTTGGCTGCATGTACAGGCCTCCACCGCAAAACGACACCAATTGTCCGAGCGATTCAGATATTGCCATATCGACCTCACTTGAATCTACCTCAAACTTGCTAAGAAGCGGAAAGTATTCTGGAATCATTCTTATGGGCGACTTCAATTTGCCGCATGTCGAGTGGAACGAGGACGGCGCACCAATGCTCATTGATGCATCAACGAAGAACTGCCTTGTTGGTAATGCAATTAGCAACTCAAGTCTCGTGCAGATGGTTAAAGAAGAGACGTTCTTTTGTAACGAACATCCGATTAGTCTTTTAGATCTTGTGCTGGTTAGCGATCCAAACCGTGTGACAAATGTAAAGAGAGGCCATCCTCTAGACGGAAACTCTTCTAGATACCACTGTAGCTTGAGCTCCCAACTTTACTCCAGAGCTGCGAGGTCGCAAGCCTTCGACAGTAGAACACTGCATTGGCGTAGTGGTGATTTCGCCGCATTGTGTGAGTATTTTAAAAATTACAATTGGCGAGGAGCAGCACAGAAAGGGTCTGTGCAAAATTCTTATTCAAATTTTCTTGGCATCTTCGGCGAGGCCGCGAAGTTATTCGTCAAAAGGCGACGGAAGAAGCCTCTCAACGCAAAACCACCATGGTGGAATTACGAAGTTGCTTCACTCGTTCGCCAGAAGAGACGTTCCTTTATCCGCAAGCGTATCGACAGTGACAATGAGCAGCTGGGAAGCAAGCACAGAGATTTATGCAAGAGAGTAAAGCACGTGCTTAAAAAAAGCATTATCGAATACGAGATGAAGCTAGTTCAGGCGGCAAAAAAAAATCCAAAGCAAATTTATTCCTACATGAACCGGCACTACTCGTCAAGAGAAAGCATAGCAGCTTTGACGGACATCGATAACAAAATCGTCACAGACAAAGTGAGCATCTGCGAAATACTAAATGCTTTCTTCTTCTCGGTATTTTAGCCGCCTCCCTCGAGAGAAGTCGTTATCAGTGCGGAATTGATTTACAATTGAGGATGTCGTAACTCCGGAGAAGGTTTTGGCGAAACTCAAGAACTTAAACAGTGATAAGTCGGCTGGAGTCGACCAGATAGGCACACACCCACTTAAGATGTGTGCCGAGTCACTTGCTTCGCCTCTCTCGTACATGTTCGAGAAGTCCTTGATGTCGTCAAAACTACCTAATGAATGGAAAATTGCTAATGTATCGCCAATTCATAAAAAGGGCAGTAGAATGATGGCAAGTAACTACCGTCCAGTCTCTCTCACATCCGTTCCATGCAAAGTCTTGGAGTCGCTGATCAAGGATTACATCGTCAAACATCTCGAGAAGAACAAGCTCATTACGGATAAACAGCATGGTTTTATGGCTCACAAGGCGTGCGTAACCAATCTTTTAGAAACTATGGATTTCTTAACAAATTGCATGAGTCACAGACAGCCGGCAGATGTAATCTATTTGGATTTTGAGAAAGCATTTGACAAGGTGTCTCATGAACTGCTACTCGTTAAACTAGCGGCTTACGGCCTTCCAGTATTACTCATCAAGTGGATCCGATCTTTCCTAAGCGGCCGTAAGCAACGAGTAGTGATTGGTGAAGTAGTATCAGATTGGGTGGCGGTCACTAGCGGGGTTCCTCAAGGATCTGTACTCGGTCCCCTCCTCTTAACCCGTATCGACGCAGCGATATTGATGTCATCTAGCAAGTTCAGCGAAAATTTTTGAAATTAGTGCCTGAATTGAAGGAAAAATCTTACTTCGAGAGAAAAGAGGCTCTAGGCTGGAGCATCCTTGAAGAGCGACGAAGGCGCGGTGATCTGATTCAGTTACACAAAATACAGCATGGACATGATCAAGTAACATTAATTAATGGAGATCAAAAGCTGGCCTCGGATGGTCTAGATAGCCCAGCTGGTAATACCAGAACTTGTCGCATGGCAATCGAACGACAGCTGATCCGCAATTGTGGAGTGAGACACAACTTTTTCACAAATCGAACAGCGGGATATTGGAACGCTCTGGATGGAGTGACAAAGTGCGTGACAAACACAAAAATCTTCAAAATGAGAATTGACAAGATGTTACAATAAAATTTGGCCAGAGGCTGTTAAAGTAGGGCGACTACGTGCGCAACTACTTGGAAACTAGTGTTTCCTACAGCATTTACACTACTACTACTACTATATGTAGAAACAAAAAAAAGAATAAAAACTTTGACCGAACAAAAATTAATTCTGTATTTCAAGGATAAAAAACCAAATGATTTTCAAAATTCAAAAAAATTTTATGAATTCTATTGATCAACAATAAAATTAAAGTCTGACAAACAAAACAGTACCATCCCGAACTTCATTATCAACGGTTAGAGCTCCGCTTCTGAGGCCTCAGAAATTAGCAGGCTTTTGAATATTTTTTTCACCGATACAAAATCAGATTCAGTATTTGATACAATATCTTGTATAGCCTGTATAGCTTCCTTAAATGAAACCTTTAATGAACTGTCTAACATGTGTCCCTTTAGTAAATTTAAAGAAAAAACTTTTGATTTTCAGTTAATATCGGTCGAGTCTATTGTAAAAATAATAAGTAATTTGGATGCTAACAATGGTCCTGGTATCTCAGATATTTCAGTCAAAATCTTTAAAGATTCAGCAGTAATTCTTGGTCCAGTATTAACTGACCTTATCAATGATTGTATCACTTTCTGCAGAGTCCCTGATGAATGGAAATGCGCAGTTGTAACAGATGTCTAAAAAATAAAGATCCAATCGAAATCATGAGGAATTTCTGTTCTATCTGTAATATCAAAAATTTTTGAAAAGATTATAGCATCACAATTATCTCTATACTTGAAAACAAATAAAATTCTATTTCCATGCCAGTATGGATTCCGCGAGGATCACTCCTGTGAAACAGCCTTACATGAACTTATTTCAGAAATTAACGCAGCACGTAACAAAAAATTTATTACACTTCTCTCGTTTATTGACTTCCGCAAGGCTTTCGACTTGGTAGATCCAAATCTCTTACTTTGCAAATTAAAGAGAATTGGGCTTAATGAAAACGCTCTTGATCTTATCGAAAATTATTTCTTTGGAAGAAAACAAGCGGTTTCATTCGGTGGCACCCTTTCTGAATTCTCTAAAATAGACCTTGGAGTTCCACAGGGTAGTGTGTTAGGTCCTCTCTTTTTCTTAATTTTCATAAATGACCTAACTTTTTTTCTTAAAAATCATAGCATAAACTGTAAGATATTTGCTAATGATACCACTATCATTTTCTGTAGTTCAAATCTAAAGGATTTAACAGATAACTTCAAAAATTGTTTAGAACTACTGTACAAATGGTGCTCATTAAATTGTCTTGATATTAACTGGGATAAAACTAAAATAATGATTATCCATTACAAAAAAAACCTAGAAATACCAGCATCATTTTTTTTTAAATCATTTAAAATTGAGGTTGTACCTCAATTCGAGCTTTTAGGTATTATAAAAGATAACAAATGAAATTTAAAAGTCACCTTAGCAATCTAAAAGCTACTATTAGTAAAAAGCTAAACCCAATAAAGCAATTATTCTTTCTTTCAAAACCAGTCAAAATACAATTCTTTAAAACGTTCATCTTGCCCCACTTTGATTATTGTTTATCACTTGCCATTTATTTTTCCAATACAGTTAATAATAATCTTGAAATTCTAGGTCTGTACGGTTTTCAACATAGGCCGATCATTAAGCTTTGCTGTTTTTCTTATAAGATTTTAATGAACCCAGAATCGCCTCTTCCACTTAAAATTCAACTAATTAAGAATGAATCTTTTAACAAACCATATAATTTAAGAAACAGCAATAAATTTTTTACTCCAAGAAGTTTAGAATATAATTCTTTGGTGAATTAACATTTTCTTTCTTTTTTACTAAATTTATCAACTCTTTTACACTGAATGATCTAGATTTAAATTTTTCTCTATTTAGACAAAGGAAAATTAATAATGTAAATCTACACTTTATTGAGTTTATTAAATTTTTTCCAAAATTTGACATAGATTACATCTATAATTTTCTTAAATATGCAAAATACAAAAAAATAACTTAAAATAAAACTAAATCACCCTTCTCTCTCCTTTTCTTTCTTCTTATTAAATTTTTTTTACTTATTTAAACTATTTAATCTTATAAATCAAAACATTCAATTTATATTAATATTTTACTTTTTTATTTCTTAAATAAATGAGTGTGTCCACCATGTTCGAATGAAAGACTAATGTCTGCTCTGGACATATTGAAATTGACAGAAAATCAAATCAAAAATCTATTTAAATATTATTGATTCTTTTTTTTTTATTTTAACAATAAAAAAATTAATTTAGGTTAAATAGGTGAAACAAAGTATATTGAAGTATTATTTCAAATATTTTTTATTAACTTTAATTTTAATTTAGTAAAAAAAGAAAAAATTTTGTTCAATTTGTATTTAAAATTCACAATACCCATCGTAAAGATAAAATATCTTTACGCAGAGTTACAGTCTAACTACAGATAATCTTAAAAAAAATTAACCTGGAGGGAGATAAAATATCTTAGAAGAGATTAAATGACTATAAAAATAAGTAAGTGCAAAATTTTATTTTTAAAATAATTAAAAAACAAATGAAAAAAGTGATAGAGATTAAATAGTGATTGAGATTAAGAGCCAAATTTACATATTTTGTGAAGCCAAGATCTTTTCAAAGGAATATAAAATATCATATATATCTTGATATATATATGGTATGTTCTATCGTGTTTTATAACAAATTTAAATACAACTTTGAAAATGCATAGAAAATGTGCGATGTTTCAGTTATATTTTATTTTAGAAATATATAGGAGAAAACTTTGCAATGTCGCTCGTTTGAAATTATATACAATGTTTCAAACATAGATTATTTAGTTTGAGATGCTATTTTGAAAAAATTTTTAATTTTTCTTTTTAATTTAATATTATTTTAGTTTTTTTTACAATAATTTGGTAAATTTTTTTGAAAAATTGAAAGTTTTAATTAAAAAATTTTTTGTATTGCTCTCTTCTTCACTAAGATATTAATTAATCCCGTGTAAAAATATCAAAATGTTTAATCGCCTTTGATCAGTTTTGACATAAACTCATATAATGAATTTTTTGAAATTTTTTTTAGCAATATATTTAAAAATTTTTAAAATCTTCTTTCCCCTTTTTTAACAGAAAAATTATTTATATAAATTTCTGATTTTTAATTAGTTAAATTTTATAGTGAATTCGGTTTCCTTTTCTTTTGAGGCATTATTATTATTAATTGAGTATGTTCAAAGTTTTGGGAGAATCATGAGATCTTATGAAATTTTTTAAAGGTCATTCAAAATTCTCTTACTTAATCTTAAACAATTATTCTTTTAATCAAATGAACAGATGAATTTTCAAAATGAAAGATCTTAAAGCTGATTTAGACCCAAATAAGGCTGTATATTGTTTGATTCTTTTAATTGAAAAAAGTGAGTGAGTATAACTAATGAAATTAAGAGTCAAGATTATTTTTTTTTCAGAAAAATTAAAATTGTCACCTACAAGAAATTTAAACTTTTAATAATTAATAAATGGTGATATGTAAGGAACTTAATGCATTCTTTTGATCACATTTGACTCAAAACTTTCATTTAGTCCAATGGTGGATGAATGTTGTAATCAAGTAAAATATCTCTTATATAGCAAATGGTTTCCAAAACCAAAAACATTAGATATTCTTTACATATCCTTAATAGGATTAATCCTGGACTATTCTAGTCCTTGTTTAAATTCATTGTCAGAAACTTACACCAAAAAATACCAGTTATCCAAAATTCAGCAGTTCGATCGAATTTGAAACTGAAATATGATACTTTCTCCAATATTATGTACCAAGTGGCCTTCAAACTAAAACTACTTACAGTTTCAAATCGGCTTTTTGATTTGAGCGAGAGAAATTTCAGGACAGGATAGAGTCATCTGTTCCACTTGTCGTCAGTCTGGTGAAAGAATACAGAGAAGGTTTCGAATCAAGATATATTGAATATCCAACATTAGCTTCGAACAAATTAACAAATTAATAAAATATAAAAAAATAAATGAATAAAAAAAAAACTTTAACAAACTTTTATAAACCAACAACATTTTTATGCAATAGTTTATGGCCAAAAGAATTTTAAGTAATGAAAAGATGCTGGCAGGCAATAAATAGCTAATTACCAAACCATCTATCACCAACATCACTAATATTTATATTATTGATTAAGTAAAGCTGTCTAGATATAAGTATTTAATAAAAAGAATAACACATTCGAATTTATTTATTTATTGCTGTTGTTTCTTTTAAATTTCCTAAGCCTAATATTTTTATTTGTTTTAGATCGCAGCAAAATATAAATAAAATTTTACTTATCCATTTTATTTTTCCTATTTAATAAGATAGTCAAGTTAATCAATTAAACCAATATTTCAGAATTTAATTTCAAACTAATAAAAAATCTAAGAATATTGTTTAACAGAAAAGACTAAAATAAAAAATTTAAAATCTTGGTTAATTTAAATTTGTAAAATGGTTTTAAATATATCTTGATAATGTTTAAAGATTCCTAATCTGTACCGCATATTAAAAAGAAAAGTTTTAGTCTCCGGGTCCATAAAGTTAATTAAAGTTATAATGCTGCATTAAATTTAATTATTTGTTTTTAAAGAGAACCCAAAACTTATAACATTTCTGAGTAGAGTTTTAATAACATAAAATACGATAAATTAATCATTAGGACTTCCCTTGAAATCGCTGGTTAGCTTTTTTATAATATTTTTTACAATATTGTACTTAATTATAAAGCTTATTCTTCAGCTTTCAAAGTTCAAATGATGTTTACAATGCTCCTATGGACATAACAAAACAACTGAATGTTGAGTAATAATTAACGGTGATATTAAAATCTAAGTATCTTTAATGATTTTTTTGTTCTCAGATTAAACAAACTCTCTTTTAACATATCTGTATAATTCATTGAATTTTTTATATTTTAAATCATTATACAAAGAATATGTGAATTTTTAGGAAAAATTTTTCTTTCAATTCAATAAAAATTTTACCTCTAAATTTTTAGTTTTCCTCTTAGTATTTTTATCAACAAACATGAAATATGTTTCTGAATTGATTAATAACCTGAGACTTTAAATGGCTTGATTTTATTTAATTTTCTTTTTTTGGTCTTCGTTTAGGTAAGGAAATTTTTGTTCAAGTTTTTAGTCATTTATTTGTCATATTAAAAAAAGGAAAATTTAGTTCGAATACCCCCAAATTATTAATAAAACAACCAAAATTTGTTTTTCCTCCATTTTTATTGAAAAATCACAGAGAATATTTTGATTTTTCTGAGAATCAAAACATAAATCTACCAAATTTCCGTAAAATTACGTAAAGAATTATTTTTTGAGATTAAAAATCATGAAGAAAAGTAAAAAAACGGTAGAAAAAATCAAACTTTTTTTATTTATTTTTTCAATTTATTATAAATCAATTCTTTGAATTAAAAATTTTACATCATAGATAGTTTCATCAAATTTTGAGAACAAAAAATCTTCATTCTACACCCAAAAAATAGATTTTCACAGCCATCATCTTTATTCTATATAGATTTTCTCAACCCAAATTTTTTTTTTACGGTTTGGTTGTGATAATCTTATTTTTGAGTATAGAAAGCAGATTTTTCGTGTCGTGTCGTGTTTTAAAACACGACATCCCATCAAATGACTTTGATTTCAAATTTCCAGTTTTAAAGAATTACTTAAGCAGCTCTTTCACATGATTGGTGCTGTGCTTTTTATCTACTTTTAACAGTCACTAGCCTTATCTGTCAAAAAAATAGAAATTTACTTTGAACTATGAAAAAAATGGGTCTACCTTTTCAACACAAAAAAATAACCATTCAACACAATTTCAAAACGCTGAGCACAAAATGATTTGTTACGGTATATAACCGACTCTCCATAGTTTTGTTTATATTGATTTTAAACAGTAGATTAATAATTATGGATAACATAAATATTTAGAAGCAATGATTTTAGATCCGCTATCAAACAACAGTTTATAACGGTTATTGCAACAGTCAATTAATAATAGTATAGTAAACATTTATTTTATTGTGGAATGATTGAGCTTTACTTCCTAGTTTTATTTATATTCATTCTTAATCTAGCATTAAGAACTTCACTATAAATTGTAGTTACTTATTCTTTATTTTTAGTTTTTATATTCACTCTTATTTATTAAATAAATATTTTAAAACGAATTCGTTATCTTTTACTACGCCTAAAGTAGTGGCCAGACTTTAAGTGTAACATATGGTAGCAGCGAATGTACGATTTGAATATGGATAGAGAAAGGAAAACCGAAGAAGATTCTTCCAAAAGTTGGGAACAAATAAAAAGTATGCATCACATGAAAGCAAAATCATTAGCTTTTAAATTGGACAAACTTACAAAAATCTACAAAGAAACGCTTGAATCTGCATTTTCAATAGCAATTAGCAAAGATGAATTTGTCGACAGAGTTAAAAATGTTGAAGACCTGAAAACTGGTCTCAATTTAAAAATCAAAGATTTTAAGTCAGAAGAACAAATTATATCAAGTGAAGATAAGCATGAAGAGCTTGAATACCTAAAATCAAAATTGTATTCATTATCTTGAAGGGAAAGAACATGAAATTAATACATTGAAAAAGGAAAAACAAGTAAAATTTAAAATAATAGAAAGTTCAACGTCAGAAGAAAATGAATACAACTTAAATAAAGATTTCTATAAATTAGTAAATGTATCTGAACATACTGAGTCAAAAATCCAGGATAGTCCTAGTACTGATGAACAATCATCCGAGATTGAAGATCAATCAATTGAAAATAAACAAGATTATAACATTTCAATGCCAAAAACAAGTTATTGTAAGACAAGCTTTAAACAAACTCAATTCGCCAAGCAAAAAGTTAATGAACAAAATAATTTTGGAACTAAATCATATCATGAAAACAATTATGGGTTTTCAAACTATAGATTGCCCCCTACTCCAATTCTAAAGGATTCTAATGATTTAAATTTAAATCAGAGCAAATTTATCGACAACACGATTTCAAATAAGTCAAATTTTAATTACGAAGATAAAATTATGATAACCAAGACTAAACGACTTGAAAATTCTACACCGAAATTTTCTGGAAATCCAAGAGATGATGAAGACGACTGGTTATTTATGGTAAAGCAAGGATTTATATCGTATTATAAAATTAATTATGATATTCGAAAATCTAGTCGAAACAAAGTCAAAACAAAGCAAAGGCAATAAAACACTTTGATATTTTTACACGGGATTAATTAATATCTTAGTGATGAAGAGAGCAATACAAAAATTTTTTTAATTAAAACTTTCAATTTTTCAAAATAATTTACCAAATTATTGTAAAAAATTCTGAAATAATTACAAAATTCATCCACCATTGGACTAAATGAAAGTTTTGAGTCAAATGTGATCAAAAGAATGCATTAAGTTCCTTACATA
>QEOQ01000428.1:72337-85389 GCA_010279815.1 Brachionus plicatilis | reverse complement strand
TAGATAAAGCTAGTTGAATTTAAACGATCAATTTAAAAAATTTAAATCTAATCAAAACTAAAAATTAAATAAATATCCAGAGCAAAAAAATATCAAAATTAACAAAATTATCTTTACTTTTAAAATGGTATTTGACCAATTTTTGAACAAAAAAAACTTAAAATTGCAGCATAAATTATTGCATTATTTAAGCTTTTACATGGACTAAAATCTTTTAAAATTTGATTCGTAATTATTTTGAATAAAATAGCTTGATTTTTGCGCTTTTAAAAATTTAAAAATTTTCAAATTCTGATAACATGTCAAGTGCACTATTTGGTTCCAGTCAATCTTCCAAATCAAAAAATTTGGTCGAATTCAAAGCCGGCAAAATGAGCATGGTAAACAAAACAGTCCATCCGGACAAGCGAAAAGGTCTGGTTTATGTGTACCAATCTGATGATGCTCTGATGCATTTTTGCTGGAAGGACCGCACTAGCGGAATTGTGGAAGACGTATGCTTAAACTTGGCACCTAAAAAAAATTTTCCAAATCTTTTGTTCAAAGGACCTAATGATTTTTCCTGATGATGTTGAGATCAAAAAAGTGTCTCAGTGCACTACTGGTCGGGTGTACTTGCTGCGCTTCAAGAGCTCCAACAAAAAGCTATTTTTTTGGATGCAAGAAACCGAATCGGACAAAGATGAAAAGTTATGGAAAAAAGTAAATGACAGCTTGAACAACCCGCCAGCTCCGGGCTCTTCATCTTCGTCAACTAGCGCTGGAGAGCGTGCCACGACCAGTGGTAATCTGGCCAATGTGCTAAACCAAGAGCTCAGTGGAATGGAAGGCAGCGAGCTGCACAATTTGATCGGTTCCATGAGCGAGCAACAACTGCAGATGTTTCTCGGAGGATTTATGCCAGTCAATTCTCCCTCATCCAACCGAACATCAACTGCTCCAAGTTCTCAGTAAATTGCCAAAATTTAATTTTTTTTTTTAAATAAATTTAATTTTTTTTTTAAATAAATTTAATTTTTAAGACCATCCAGAGCTCAAAGCACAGTTTCGGCCACCCGGGCAGAACAGACTGCGGCAAGCTCGTCAGAAAAAAAGCCTAGCCAAGTTGAGTCCGGCGAAGGCAAAAAAGAGTCGGGACAAAAAATGCAATTCAGTGATTTTCAAAACATTCTCGGAAATTTGGCTCAGGAGCTACCCGGACGACAAGAAGTGGATTTATCCGAGCTGGTTCCATTGGATCTGATGGCTCCGATTTTGGCCAACAACGAAATTCAGCAGCGATTGATGCAGCACCTGCCAGATTCAGAAATACTGCCCAAAACAGAAGAAGAAGTTCGCACCACTCTGACCACGCCACAGTTCAAAAAAGCCATGAGCTCGTTCGGACATGCGCTACAAAGCGGCCAACTTGGTCCCTTGCTTCAGCAATTCAATCTGCCCGACGAGGTCACTAGCGCCGCTGCCCAGGGCAATCTGGAAGCTTTTGCCAAAGCAATGGAAACTTATGCGCAGCAAAAAAAGGAGAAGAAAACCGATGACGACCAAATGGATACAAAATAATTTATATTTTTTTTCTTATTCAAATATCTAGCCTTGTATTAAATATTATTTTGATTGAAAAATTTATTTAAAAATTAAAAAATTATTTTAAAAAATGCTTTTTATTTTCATTAATTGAATTGGAGCGGATTTGGTAAGTTTGAGCGCTGAAGGCAAATTTAGCAACAGTTTGAACTCATTCTGTTAATGGATGAATTGGTATACATTAATAAGGACTCGACTGAATAAGAATTTTGGTCATTTTGTCCCGTTAAGTCTTCGCTTTTGTTCGACTTTTCTGATTGTTTTTTTGCCAAAATTTTATAGCATATATTTTTGAATAATGAATCAATATTGGTGTTCATTTTTGCGCTTGTCTCATAAAATTCTGCCATAAACTTTTCAGCAATCTTGAATATAAAATTATTTTAAATAGTCTAAAAAAAAAAATTTTTAATTACTTGTTCGCCTTCTTTTTTCTGGACAACTCTTAATTCAGTACAGTCACATTTATTTCCAACTATGTATTTCAAGGTATCGTTTTCGGCATGCTGAAAAAGATCTCAAAGTTTACCAATTTTTAAAAAAATACGCAAAATAATTTTTTTTTCATATGATACTTGATTTGATTAATTAATTGCTAATTATTGAATATAAAGTGTTAATTAGATCTTTGAAATTTACAATTTTTTCCATAAAATTACGTAAAAATGTTAACATGATAATAGCCCAAGAAAGAACGATTTTTTGCCATTTTTAAAAATTCAATTTTTACGGGTTACTAATCCTTTTACTCCATTCAAGGATGACTGTAAATCATCTTTATTCTATAACCTTATTATATATTATTTTTTATCAGAAAAATAATTATTTTTAATTATTTTTAATTCTATTTTATTTTATTATTTACATTTTTTGATGAAAATTTGCTATTATTAACGTAAAATTCAGTCAAAACCTGTAAAAATATTTTAGAATTAAAAACAAAATGAAAGAGGTGAATTTTTTTTTAAAAATTGTAAAAATCGTTCTTTTTATGGCTCTTATTATTTTACCATTTTTTACCTTTAATATCAAAAACTTAAATTCAATAAGTAAAAATGGTTAAATTCAATGATCAGTATTTTTTTTTTTTATTAAAGATCAATATGCCATCCTTAAGAGAAATGAGTGACGATTTCAAATAAATTTTCACTTAAAAAACATACGCTTCTTATAAATAGATTTATTAGTTGATTAAATTAAATTCTTTGATACAGTTTATTTAATATTTAAAAAATTACTCAATGTCAAAATATAACATTTTTCTATAAAAAAAGGAATTTTGAAACAAGAAACAATTAACTAATTATTTTATTAATTGATCCATTTTCTGATAAATATTACAATGTGCCTATATTCAAAATATCTTTTTTAATGAAGCTATTTTTTTTAAAATGAAAAATTTTAAGTCAATACTTTGACTTTAATTATTTTTAATCAAGTCAGGGTCAAAACTTTTTTTAAAATTTTTTTAATTTAAACGCCTTTTAAGGGTTCTTATTTAGGAGGCCGCTAAAATAGCTATCTAGAACGGCAAAAAATCATATGACTGTGATCCTTACAGATGGATTGCCGTTCCAGCAAGTTTTTTTTGGCGGCCTAGTTCAAGTCTAAATTATTAAAATGAAAGTCCAAGTCAAGACTTTTAAGTATAAAAAAAATTTCAAAGTCAAAGTCTGACTTTTACTTTGACATTTAACGATTCTTACTTTAAAGTTTAACTTTTGACCAACTCTTCTCTTTTGTTAAAATTGAAACTTTTACTACAAAAAATCCTTTTTATCACCGGTTTGATGTAAAAAAATCCGGTCTGAAAAAAATCTGGTTGAAAAAAATCAGGTGGAAAATAATCCGGTCTGAAAAAAATCCAGTAGAAAAAAATCCAGTGGAATATTATCCGTTTTATAAATTTAATTTATATGCTAATTTCGCATAAATTATAATTGATTTATTAAATTAGGCTTAATATATCTTTTAAAGATTAATCTTAAATAATTTGTTTTATAAAAATCTAATTTCTAAACCCTTGACTAAATTACCCTAATTGCCCTGTTTATATAAAATGGCTTTGAGAAATTACATAATATTTGGAAAAAAATTTAAAAAGAATACCCTATCTTTAGTTACCTAAACGATGAAAAAACATCGTCACAGTATAAGGCAGTTAAGTTTAAAATAGCTGAGGCCAATATAGACGGAAGCATTAGATGGAGACGCTGCGTATGTAGTGCAAAAATATTTAGATTTGCGAGAATTATTTTAGATTTTTAATAGTTTAATTTTCTTTTTTTTTTATTTGCATAAATTATCTTAATTTTTCTCAGTAAACTATTATAAAAAAAACTACTGGCTATTTTTTATTTTTTCTAAAAACCGGTCAAATTTCCCCTGATTTTTTTCAGACCGGATTATTTTACACCTGACTTTTTTCAAAACAGATTTTTTTCCACTGAACATTTTTCGACCGGATTATTTTCCACCTGATTTTTTTCGACCGGATTTTTTTACAAATTACCTGAGACTTGCAGAAAATTTTTTTTAAACAATTCCTAAAAGCAATACATGCTGAATAAGAATATCTTTAGAAAAATAAATCATTGAAATAGGTTTTTAAAGAAAAATATTGAGAGAATTTTTTTTTTCAGAGAAATTATGTAACAACTTTATAGAAAAAACATTTAAAAAAAATTGATTAAATTTTAAATTTATTTGCTAACAAAATTAATAAAACAAAAAAAGTTATTCCAGAAATTAATTTTTTTCAATTACAGTTTTCAATTTTAGTAGATTTTTGGAAAATTTTAATCATCAAAACATTTTTTAAAATGAAGTGATCTTTTTTTGGGTCTCCTAGGTTATGTAATCAATATAAAACATTATTTCTAATTTTTTAAATATGTGATCATAGATAAGTTTTGGTGATCAAATAAAAAATTTAGTGATCAAACAAAAAAATTTAAAGAAATAAAATCTTTAAAGTCCAAATATTGATATACTAATTGAACCATTTAAAAAATATTAATTGTGTACTCTACCTAAATGAGTATTGAGCCTTTTCGTACCTAACATATACTTTCCGCAATGTGGAGATGCAGTTGGGTTTTCATTTACCAAGGCATTTTCTTTTATTTTTGTAAAAATTTAAGAAAACTCTTCAAAGTCTAGTAGAGCTATTTTTTTAAACTAAATAGTAAAACTTTTTTTAAATTTTTTTTTTTACTTTTTAACTTTTAAAAAAATAGCTCTACTAGACTTTGAAGAGTTTTCTTAAATTTTTACAAAAATAAAAGAAAATGCCTTGGTTCAATACTCATTTAGGTAGAGTACACAATTAATTTTTTTGTAAATGGTTCAATTAGTATATCAATATTTGGACTTTAAAGATTTTATTTCTTTAAATTTTTTTGTTTGATCACTAAATTTTTTATTTCCATCAAATTATTTGTTAAATTATTACTATTTGTTATGTGATCAGTTGATCACATTTTTTATTTTTATAAAAAATTTTTAAAGTGAATTTTTTATGCTTTTAATGAACTAAATTAAAGCGTTAGAAATAATGTAATAATGTAAAACTGATGCTATATTACGTAAATAATTTTTTTATTTATTAATAAATTTATGAATAAATCAAAATATAAATAAAAAATTTTAAAAGCAAAAATCAAAAATTTACCTGTTCAATGTTTCTTAGCCAAGTGGCTAAACTTGAAAATGATTTAGCTTGTGTGATATCGTAGACTAGCAAAATTGCATGAGCTCCGCGATAAAAAGAATAAGTCACCGAGTGAAAACGTTCTTGTCCTGCTGTATCCCTTAATAAAATTTTTTAAAGAAGTATTCCTCTTGACAAAGACAATATGTGATTATATGACCAAAAAAAATAAAGTTAATAAGATGGTAAAGATTGTCATTTTTAAGGTCAAAAATTAAAAAATTCATTTTCTATTAATCACATGATCACATAAAAATGTTAATTGTAAAATACCATATTTGAAGCTTGATTGTTTTTCCTTGAATTTCCAATGTTTTTATTTTGAAATCGATTCCAATAGTTGAAACAAAATTTTCGTCGAAAGAGTTGTCAGTGTATCTAAGAATTATTGAAGACTTTCCCACAGACGACTCACCGATTAACAAGACTTTGAATAAGTGATCAAATGATCTTTGAGACATGGCCTTATATTTTATTTGATTAAAAATTTATTTTTAAAATATGCCTTTTTTCTTTAACTTTTTTAAACATTTCAAATTTATGATTCAATTTTTATGTTAATAATGTTTTCGAATTTTTTTGCCTACTCAGACTCCAAAATCTAAGTTACATTGCCTTTCTTCAAATTTTATGAAAAATTGCAATGTGACTAATTTGATAAAGAGTGAGTGAAATTTTTAGGTTAGATGAAAAATTTCCCATTTTTTTGTTTGAATAAAATTTTTCTAAATATTTTTTAAAATAAATTTTCTTTTTAAAAAATTTGAAGTTTGATAAAGAAAAATAGGTTTTTAATATAATTCATTGAAAATAAAATTTTTTAAATCAAAATTTCCACTTTCAAACCAGTTTTAGATAATAAAAAAAAAATTTTCTAATGATTTTTTCCAGCACCAATTTCAGATCTTTATTATTCACTCTTAAGCTTCCTCAAAATTATTTAAATTTCCAAATCACTAAATCATAGATAAGAGTATAATTTTAAATTTAACTAGAAATTTAGATTCATAGATCATAGAATTATAAACTAAGGAAGTACTTTGCGCTGCTTTTATAGCTGAAATTAAAAATAAAAGAATTTTTTTTTAATAAAATCTAAATAAAATAATGGAATTATAAAAAGATGAAGATTTCAAATTGTATTTTTTGTTTTTACTATTTTTTATAAATCACATTTATTTAATTAAAGTAATAAATGAAAACTGTTTATATAAAAAGAAACAAAAATAAACTGCCAATACTCTCTTCTTTTTGCAGATGATTTGGTTACATTTTTTATTTTTAACAAGAAAGAAAATCTCGAAAACACGATTAATAAGTACATTAACGAAATAAATAAATTAATTTAAATAAATACAGACAAAGTCACAATTTATTTTAAAAAAAAGATTTTTTCTTTAATTCTTGAAATTTAAAAAAATTTTTTTAAACTTAAATCTAGACTGAATTTTTTTTGAAAGTATAAAAAAATGATAAAATAAATTTATTTTTGCAATCTGTAGCGTTTTTCAAAATTTTTGCAAAGATTTCTTTTCAACTGAAAACCATATGTAAATTTTTTGAATTTGTCACAAGTTAAGCTAGATTTTCTTCCATTAAATAACCCAATTTTACGCTTATTCAGATCTTGGAAATAAATCAGTTTGACTGCTTGAACCACTTTTTACAGTATGTTGGAAGTTTCATTTTTTTTTGCTAACAAAAGAATTATTTTTACGTACAGTGCTGCTGTTCTGAGGTTTATTAGGTGAGATTTTTGGGTTTTTAGGTGAAACCTTAATAGCCTAATTACACCTAAAAATAACACATTTAGCTGGACACGTCCAAGGACAACTAAAAATTTAAAAAATTTTTTTTTTTTACTATTAAAGATATGGGGAATTCAATGATCTAATTAGGTTAGAGCAAGCATCTAACATGAAAGAGAAAAAAGTGGACAAACAAAATTACTTATTTGACCGATATTCATCGAAATGGCCGGAAAATAACTTTAACTAAAAAAAAGAGGCTCAAAAAAAGTTAAAGATTTTATTTTATATTCAAATTTCTCTCCTCAAGATCTATAAGAACATAAGGCTTGTTAAAAAAAATTCAAAAACAAAAGAGGTATAACGAAATTTCAAATTTCGTCACCGAATTCACATTATAAACATTTACACTGTTTTACCATATTTAATCTTTTTTATTTTCTTCTTTTTTACTTGACAATATTTTTTTGTTTGATTTTTATTTTATTTAATATTTTTATTTTTAAATTTGATTTTTTTTAGGTGTCGGACACCATTGGAATTGAATATATTATTGAAAATTATTTTATTTTTTTTGAAAGCAAGCTAAAATGCGATTTAATTAGAGCCATTAAAATATTTTTTAAAAACCTAATCAAAAATTTAGAGAGTTTACATTTTAAAATTTTTTAAAAATTTAAGCCTTAAAATTCGCGAACTTTTTTTTTCCAAAAATTTAAATCATTTTTATTAAAAAACAAAGGTTTCCAGAACTAACAGGTTAATTTAATAAATTTCTAAAATTAATAGCCTGTTAATGAGCCTTGAAGCTTAAAAAATCAAAATTTTTTAAATATTGTTTTATTCGATTCTTTGTACTAAATAAATTTTATCAAATGATTCAAAAAACGATAACAAAGCAAGATAAATAATTCGGCAAAAAAAGTTCCTCAATTTGGTGAAAGCTAGCTAAAAATTAAATGTTTTCTGGCCGATAGTTGGCGTCAATCTTCCAAGCACCGAATAAATAGTGCAATCTAATGGACAAAAGATCTAAGCCCATCTGAATGTAGCTGCCAAAAGTTATTTTTGATCCTTCGCATTCATGCCAATTGATGTCTACTTCAAAAATTGGAATTTTCAAATATTGAGCAATATATAACAAATCTACATCGAAAGCCCTTTGAATGGAAGATTTACTTTTTGGAAAAATCAATTAATGTGTTTACCATCTTAAAACGTGCAGATTGGAAAAAGTCTGCAATGCGGCTGGTCTTGTCAATAATTTGAAACCGCACTGAGTATCACGGACTCCTTTCACACACAAAAACCAAACTAGGAAATGAAATCCATGCATCAAAAATGTTCGGAATAATGACCTCTACAAAATTAGCTAAAATTTGAATTAAAATTCTTAAATTCTCTTACCTTTGCTATTGAATCTTTTTCCAAATGTCTTCTAGATCCACAAACAACAATTTTATCATCCTATTTAGAAAAAAAAATTATTTCCTAGATTTAGAAATTTTTTTTCTAAACAAAAGTTTACTTCCAAAGAAGAGCAATTGGTTTTGACAATTTTTTCCAGTCTCTCAAAATCACTGAATTTAGAGGCTCCATCTGCATCAGCAAATAAAATAAGTTTACCTCTACTCTTCACAACACCCTAAATTATTAAAATAAATAAATTTAAAAAAATTTTTTATTTAATTTTTATTTAATACCATTCTAACTGCACCTCCCTTACCGCGATTAAAATCTTGGGTCAATACCCTTACAACATCGGTAGTATATTTTTTTGCATATTCCAAGGCAACCTGGGCAACAAAAAATTAATTTAATTGTGAAAACTTGAATGAATTCACCTTTGATGTATCATCCCTGCTTCCGTCATCAACCACAATAATCTCGTAGGTAAATTCAGAATCAATTTTCTAGAAAAAGTAAAGATTAAATTGAAATTTTTTTTTTTTTTCCAAAAAAGACTTTTCTTTTTTCAAGATATTCAAAAGCTTCGTCAAGCATTACAGGCACTAGAGGAAACAAAAAAGATAGACACAGGTTTTCTTTTAAAAAAGCTTACCTACAGCGAACTTGTTCATTGTAGCTAGGTACTATTATCGACAAATAGAGACTGGATTTGCTCATAATGGACGGAAATTTAGTTTTTTTATTTGTGTTCGGATCTAAGAAAAATTGTTCGTTCTCGGTCTGGGTGAGCTGGGAAAAGGGAATTGAAATAGCTCTCATAATTCTTTTGAACTAATTTTTTAGATGAAAAATTTATTTAAGTTAATAAATTGAAGGGTACTAAAAAAACTGTGATCATGATTGCCAGAAAGACCCACGATAAAATTTTCCAACAGGAGCAGTCCAACATACTTAAGACTTGGTTAAAATTTTCTAAATAAAATTAAATTTTTTGATATTTGAAGTACATGTTTAGTTGAAAAAATATTTTTATTTTAAATTTAAAAATGACACATAGGCAAAAAAGAACAGCAAAATGGAAAGCTAAAAATTTGTCTCAAATAAAAATTTTAAATTACTCATTATTAATAATGAAGAAAAGGTAAAAAAGAAAATTAAAATTATCATATAGGAAAAGTTATAAAAAGTAAAAGGAAAAAAATTAAAAAATAAAAAAAAAGACAAAAAAAGGAAATCTATTAAAAAAAGCTAGGCAATACTTATACCAAGGAAAAAAATTTAAAATAAAAATGTGCTTAAGACCCTAAAAACAAAATATAAAAAACAATTTGAAAAAAGACTAAGCTAAAATTAAAACGAGTCTAAAAAAGCAATAAAAGAAAATATTGGATAACTCAGAAAAGAAAAAGAAGTATCAATATTATTCAATTATGTCAATTTCTGGTATTGAAAGATTCTTTCATTTTATTGACCAAGATGGACCTAAAAATAGCACGATGAACTTATCAAATTGTTTTTATGATTCTGACCAGGAATCATATAAAATTCCTAATAATTCAAATGTATCAATTTCTGGTATTGAAAGATTCTTTCAGTTTATTGACCAAGATGGACCTAAAAATAGCACGATGAACTTATCAAATTGTTTTTATGATTCTGATCAGGAATCATATAAAATTCCTAATAATTCAAATGTTTCAATTTCTGGTATTGAAAGATTCTTTCATTTTATTGACCAAGATGGACCTAAAAATAGCACGATGAACTAATCAAATTGTTTTTATGATTCTGACCAGGAATCATATAAAATTCCTAATAATTCCTTATTTTATTTTCTTAATTTCTTTTGTTTTTAATCCATGTTTTGTTAATATTATAAATGATAATTTTTTTCCTTAAATACAATTTTATAATCTTATATTTAAATTAATTTTTTAGGTTTCTTTCCTAATTAATTGTTAAATTGAATTGTTTTGTTATTGTTTTTATCTTTAACAGCCTGAATAGTGTACTCTTACAGTTTAAGATAATTTATAAATCGAAACCATAAAAACTTTTAATGTATTCTTAATGTGATACAGATAAACAAATTTGTATGGGAAACAATTAAATAATTTACTTTTATTAAAAAATTTTATAAATTAATTTTTTTTCCACTCACGAGTCTCGATTTAAATCTCCATATGTCATTAATATTTATTTTTTGATCAGATGGTAAACCGAATTTTTTATTTGCCAATTTTTCCACCTCGTTTTTAAAAGCTTCTTGAACAGTACCAGTCACATCAATGTACTCGCACTCACTTGCTGCATAATGACAAGAAATCGCTTTTCTAAATCCATCAGTTCTGTTTGCCCCACTGCCATGTATCAAAAGAGGATGAAATAAAACTGTATCACCTTTTTCCATAATCAAATGAACCAAATCGACCTTATCCACATCAATATTCTGAATGCCATAATACATTTTGTTTACTCCACCCTCCCAATCAGGGTATCCGTGCTCCAGCAACTCTCCAGTTTTGTGACTCCCAGGTATCACCACCAAACAACCATTTTGTTTGTTTATGTTCTCCATCGCAGTCCATGAAGCAACTATTTTATCAGCTGGACGAAATGGAAAATAGTACAAATCTTGATGTAATGGGTGTCTAGATGTCAATAGACCAGTGTCCGGTGGTTTGTTAATCAACATTGTATGCATGGCCATTAAATTCGGCCCAATAATGCTTTGAATATACTTGACCATTTCAGGGAGACAACAGTATTCGAATAGTTCGTCATCGTAGCAAAAGTCTTGCACTTTGGTAATGGCTTTTTCACCTTGAACAAACTCAGACTTTGCTATGGAAACATCTTTCATCACAGTCATGCCTGGAGAGCGAATTTTTTCAGCGCATATTTTCTGAAATCTATTCCGAAACTTTTCCAAATTTTCATTTGAAATTAGATTTTTAATTACAATAAAGCCTTTTTTGTCATAATCTTCCAGTTGTTCCTTAGTCAAAATTGAATTGGACCTTAGAGGGACTTTTGGCGTCAGGGTGGGTCTCAAAATTTTTAGAATAAACTTCATTTTTTAATAATTTTATTTCAAAACTTCAAAATATTATTATTAATTTAAAAAGAAAATGAATAAAAGCAAAATATTTATAACATCAAGTTAGCTAGTGCAAATTTTCTTTAAAGAGGTTGTGCATTTTTATGGGCAATTTTCGCTCCAAAAAAAACGGGTCAAGATATATATTTTATTTAAAACTGACCAAAAAATTTAGTGTAGAGAAGTTTTATTCGACATAAAAAAAACTTTTCCAAAATTTTTTTGTTGTCAAAGGATCAATGATAAATCCTTCAATTTTTTAAAAAAGATCAAGCTTATTAAAAAAACATTATTCACTGGAACAGACTTTATTTTGATACTATTACTGAAAAAAATTAAAAAATATAATCTTGATTCCTTTTTTTGCTTACCATGCGAAAATAGTCTCATATAGTCTCTGAATAAGCACTAAATGTATAATAACAAGTTAAGAGGGTTAAAACTTAATAAGAAATAAAAATGGAAATGGTAAACTTGGAGTCAATAATGATAGATTTAGAAAAGTCTAGATGATATTCCAAAACAAATTGAAATTGAAGGGAAAACTTATGCCTTATAACTTTAGAATTGGATAGATTAGCTAATGAGGTGTCTGAAAAGGTGCCACTTGGTTAATGGAACGGCTAATTTTTCATTGAGCCGCCTAATTCACATGAAAGAACGGCAAATATTGCATAGGAACGGCAAATTCTATGGGTGGACCGGTCATTTTAATTAATTAATTTTAATTAAATCGGCAGCGATCGCTGTTGCTTCCGAAATAGACAAAATGGCACCTTTTCAGACACCTCATTAGCTAATCTATACAATTCTAAAGTTTAAAATTTCCTTTAATAGTATAAATTTTGATTAAACTTGATTAAACCTTCAATAAACTTTATTTTTTTCAATTTTTTTAAAAATGCCTCATTTTGAACACTTTTTTTAAGAAAAATAAAAGAGAAAATAAAAAAAGTCGTCCCTACATTTTGTTCAGAATTTTCTCTAGTTTCAGAATCTGTATATAAAAATGTGGGGCTCTGGGGAAAAACAGCGGACTGGACACCTATTGACGATGGCTGTTAATATGACTTACTATGAAAAGAGTTATCATTTTTATACTCATTTTATTCATTTTGCTCATTTTATTCATTTTTCTCATTTTATTCATTTTTCTCATTTTATTCATTCTGCTCATTTTATTCATTCTGCTCATTTTGTTCATTTTGCTATTCTTTAGTTTGACTTAACCTTTTAAGCTTGGTTTAAAAGTATATAGAAACCATTAGTTGATCTATGGTGTCAAAAGGTTGAATAAAATTTTTGAAAAATTCTATAAAATTTGTTATCATTTTTATCTAAAAATTACTAGAAAAATGTTTACCAATAGGGCAAAAACGTAAAATAGGTAAACCATCGAAGCTAAGTGAAAATAGTGAAGATTTTGCAGTGAATCAAGATGCAAACCCAAAACCAGCAACTTTTGATTTCTCGTAATGAAAATTCAATGAACATAACT
>QEOQ01000428.1:47617-60655 GCA_010279815.1 Brachionus plicatilis | reverse complement strand
GAAGGATTTTGTTCAATTTTTGTACTTTGCTTTCAAGTGTGTCTTCAAGAGATATTTCGTATTCAATATTTGTTTTTTCAATTAAACTTGTGTAGTTCAGCCAGTTTGTTATTTTACGCCTTTTTTTATCGGAGTTGATTTTCTGGTAGTCAAGTGTAGCTGCTAATAAGTAGTGATCTGAGTCAAGTGAGTCACAGGTCTGAAAATTGTGAAGATTGAGGTTTGTAGATTTATCACTTATAATCAAGTCAATTACGTTTTTACTCCGTTTGAATGTAGGATTGTTATTGTTTAGTACAATATATTTGTTTTTATCAATAAATTCTTCCAAAAGTTTCCCATTTTTATTGTATTTTTTGCAATGCCATGATGTGCTTGTTGAGTTGAAGTCCCCCATTATTATGATTTTCTTATGATTCTTGACAAATTTTTGTAGTTTTTCAGTATCAATTGGGTTATTAGGAGGGTTGTACATAGTCAGAATTAAAAGAGAATCATGATCGCTATATATTTCTATGGCTAAGGCTTCTAAGTCATTTGTTTCAATAAAATTGTGTTTCATATTGTTGTGTACAACAATTGCTATACCACCTTTTTTTTTTGTAGGCTTTAGATCTTTTCTATATATTAAGAATTCATTAAGGTTAAAATTGGAAGTTGATTTCAGATTAGTTTCATTAAGTGTTAAAATATCAATTTTGTTGCTAATGAGATAATTATTAAGTTCTACTTGTTTGGTTTCGGATCTGATTGAGTTAATGTTGATGTGTGCTATTTGAATTTGTTTATCCATGATGATGATCCATATAGTCTTCATCATTTAGTTGAGATATTTCACTTTCATTCTCACCTTCCAGTTTATAGCTGTCTATTAATGGTTGGATACTTTGGGAAATTATTTGATCAAAATGCTTGGTTATCAAATTTGTGTAGAAAGTAGAGTCTCCTCCAATTATTGATTGGGTCACATCTGATAAGTTGGCTATTAATTCAGTAATAAATTTTAACATTCTTTTGAGGTTTTCTCTTTGTGTGGTCATGATATATAATTGAGTTGAAATTTGCTGCTGGCTTTCTGTGATTTGTTGCGTTGGATTGCTTTTTTGATTCCAAATGGAAGTTTGTCGAGGTGGCGGATTTGGGTCAAGTGTTTTTCTTTTTTTTTGCTCAATTTCTTTTGTAAATTTGATTATTTGGGGGCATGCTTTAGCACAGGCTGCGTGTGGTCCATTACATAAGGCACAACATAGAGGTCTAGAGCAGTTCCAAAAATCTTCTGTGTGTGTTTTTGAGCATCTGATACATGTTTTGTTCTCTTCTTTACAATGTTTTTTAATGTGTCCAAGCTTGCAGCATTTGAAGCATTGTTTTATTGTCGACTTGAAAATCCATTCTTTTGGTCTGAAATGAGTGCTATATAATTTTATTCCATTTTTTAATGCATTCTCTATGTTTTCTTGACTTTTTAGTTCAATTCTAATTGTATTTGTAGGTTTGTTTTCTGATCTTCTGATTACTCTATAGTATCCTATTATGCCATATTCTATCAAAAGAGATTCTTTAATGCTGTCAAGGTCAAAGTCTGTATCTACGTGGTTTAGTGCAAGAAAAAATCTTTTATTTTTTTTAATGTTTTGGATACCTGATTTGAATGCATCATTTGGCCAATCTGTTGTTAGCATTTCAGCATCTACTTTGAGGCATCTTATGACTAATTCTTTGTTCTGGTTTACATAAGCGCTTTTAATGAGGGAGTACTTGGGATGTTTTTTAAGTTCGTTATCTAGAATATTGTAGCGTTTGAAATTAATTATGTTTTCTCCGCTGAATTTTAGTAAGGTAAATTGTTCTTTTGTGCTGTTTTGGTAAGTTTCTTCAGTCTGTTTTGGAGTTGATATATTTTCCGATGATTTTCCCGGCGTCGTTGAATTCAGTGACCATATATGTGGATTGGTGGCCATATACTGGAGTTGCTGAATTAGTGGTGGGAAGTGAGAGTTGTTCATATGAGATCCAAGGCTCATATTTACTTGTGGTTGGTACCAAAGAAGAATAAATTTGTCAGAATTTAAAATATGTTAATTTTTTTTTCCAAATTTGAATAATTGTCTTATTCTTAAGATTTAAAGTGATTTTAATACTATTAAATTTTTTCATGATCAATTAACTTCTTTTTATAATTTAAAAAAAAAGAAAAAATTATGAATGATTTTTTTAACTAAAGACACAATTCTTTTAAAAAAATATTTTTGTGAAGCGATAAGCTCAAACCAAAAAAACATGTCAATCTGTTGAAATAAATTCACAAAAGAAATTATCTATTCAATTAAAAATTAATTAAAATTTATGAGAATGTAAACGTTTATCTTTGAAATCATCGGTTTAAAATTCAACTTTGTCTGAGCACACAGGTATTTTAATTAGTCAAAGATAAAATTTTGTAGCGTTGTTTAGAAAGTTTTTTTTCAACAAGTTAAAACAAAATAGTTAATTCAAAATTGGACTAATTTAGGTCAGATCGGATCATAAATTTGACGCTTTTGTATTAGAATTAAAATCTTTTTAAAATAAATTTTTTTTAATTAAACAGTAAATAAAAATTTAAAATGGCTAAACAAGGCTATGACTATTTATTTAAAATATTATTAATTGGAGATTCGGGCGTAGGCAAAACATGTCTACTGTGCCGCTTTGCAGATGACTCATTCAGTTCGTCATTCATATCAACAATTGGTATTGACTTCAAAATGAAAACCATTGACATGGATGGAAAAAAAGTTAAACTTCAAATCTGGTAGGCTCGATGAAATAAAAAAAAAGTGAAAATTTTAAATGAACCTCTAGGGATACGGCTGGACAAGAGAGATTCTACACCATCACATCAACCTATTACAGAGGAGCCATGGGCATAATGCTTGTTTATGACATAACTGAAAGCAAAACGTTTGACAGTCTGGCCAAGTGGCTGCGAAACATTGAAGAGGTAAAAAAGCTTTAAAATTTAGCTAAAAGTTTAAGAACTGTTTGAAATAGAATGCTAATGAAGATGTGGCCAAGATGCTGATTGGAAACAAATGCGATGCAGAGGAGAGACGAGCCGTGGACTCTAAGAGAGGAAAGGAGGCGTCGAAAAGTCACAACATGCCATTCTTGGAGACAAGTGCCAAAACAAACATTAATGTAAAAAGAGCATTTCAAGAAATAGCAATGATGATCTTGGAAAAACGAACTGACAAAGATACTGATAAAAAGAATGAAGAAAATACTGCCAAGAACATCAATCTCAAGAGCCAAAATAGAAGTTATAGACTTTTTAAGCCAAACTGTTGCTAAAGCTTTGTAAAAAAAAAATTTGGAATTTTAATAAAAATATATGATCAAAAATTAAGATTTTTTTGGCCAAATTTTAGCTTTTTTTTTTAGTTTCCGCTTTTAAATTTAACAATTTTCTTATTAATTTTTAATTTTAAAATAATTATTGACGCTGTTCATAATTACTACATAAAATGAATTAAATAAATTTTTTTAAATTTTTTTACTTTGCTAAATTGAAATAATTAAAAGTCGATTTTGAAAATTTTAAAAAATTACATTAACTTGGATTAAAAAAAGCTTATTTTTAGAGATTAAGACTTTTAAGACTGTTTTTAGATTTTTCTCAAAATATTTCAATTTATTTGTTCAGTTTGAGCAAAAATATAAGGCACAGATAAAAACTAAAAGGCTTTTTTTGTGTGACAAAATTTGGATCATAACGATTATGTGAACAATTGTTCACCAAAAATGTGACAATGTGATACAAATGTTTTCAAAAATGTGATACATAATGTTTACATTTATTTTAAATAAAAAAAATAAAATTTCATATATTTTTTATTATTTTGATATTTGAATCCAAAATTGCATGCTTTAATGTTTAATACTTCTTTAATAAAATATCAAAATAATCTGAATATCATAAAACCTCTTTTATTCTTCATCGATTCTTCACATATACCTCGAATTTATTCCACTGAAAATTAGTTTAGTACCAATATTAAATGTAAATAAAACATTCTTCTTCTTTAAAATCTTTAATTATTAAATTTTATTTTAATCAAATATAAGTTTAAACGTTCATCATAAAAAAATGCCTAAAAAAAAGCGAAATTAAAAATTTTAAAGAGAATTCAATTAAGAGTAATGTAAAACAAAAAGATAATGGTCTAAGTGAAAATTTTTCCTTTTCTTTTAAAAAAATGGATTTTATAATTGAAAGTAAAATTATTCAAAAAAAAGAATTTATTTAAAAATAAAGAAAAAAAATATTAATATTCGGGATGCTAATATTTCTGGCCAGATTTGTCCATATTTCGTTAGGCCTTGACTGCTGAAATAAGTGGTCGAGAAAACCAATTTTAAATTAAATTATATTTAATTCAAAAATCTTTTGAAAAAATAAAATTTGATAAATTAGAACGACTTTTTAATTTCCAAAAATAGCGAAAATTTAAGTTATTTTCCGGCCTTTATTCGGAGCAACTCTCTATAGATAAATTTGCCAGAATTCATGGGTTTTGTGATTTTTGAGAAAAAATGAAGAAAGCGAAATTTTTGTAAGTTGTTTTCTAATAATGTAATTTTTTTTGTTTAAAAAGATTAAAAAAAAACTAAAACTTTACTACTAAAACCACGAATAGTTTTCTAAGTAATTATCAATTTGTCTTTTCTAATTTCTTCCAATTTTTTTCATTTTATTAAAAAAAATATTAAGAAATTCTTAAAGAAATTTTCTTATCTTTTAACAAGTAAATTTTGATACAACGAAAGCACTTTTTTTGACTATATTTTATTGATTAATCTTAAAACCTTGATTAAATAAAAATTCAATTATTTGTCGATGAAAATTCCCAAAAAAACAACAAGCATTTGTTTGTACAATAATTAACTTTATTTGAAAACTTAAAAGTAAAATTTAATTTTTGGCCTCTTTTTTTAGTGCATTCAAAAGACTTCACCAAAAACACTAATAGCTTTTTTCTAAAATTTTCAATATTTTCAAAAAGCCTCTGCAGGTTGTTTACTTTCTTTAATTATTTTCTATTTATTTTAAATTTCAATTCAAGGTTAAATCAAAAGGCTAGTGCTCCTTTCATCAAATATCTAAAACCTATTAATTTTTTCAGTACTTTTTAAATATTTAAAATTATTTTAATAAAAATTGTTTTTAATTTGATATTTGATGAGCAATAAAATTTAAAAATTAAATCTTAAAAATAATATTTAAAAATCATATCTGTACTATTAAATTTATTTTTTAATTGATTTTTTTGCAATGAAAATGTTTTATTTCTGAAAATCTATACAAATAAACCAAATTTCAAAAGTTTCATGATTTTAAAAAAATTTTCCACTGTTATTAATTTTTTTATTTCTTGCTAATTGTTAAAATTCGATTTTCAACTATTAATCCTCACTAATTATTTGTTTCCTGTTTATATTATTCTCAATTTTTTTAAAACTTATGCTTAAAAGAACTTTGTTCCACTCAAACCTTAGGTTGTCTGAGATCCACCTCAAATTATTTAAAAACAAAAATTTTAATTTTTACTTATATTTACTTAAATTTTCTTTAATAACAAAAAATTTAAAAATTAATTCTTGGCCAAAAGTTCATCAAAAGAGCCAAAAAAAAATTTGACTATTTTTTTTTAATTTAAAATTTAAGATTTTAGATATATGAACAAAATTAAATTAAATATAATACTTAGTGAAAAGTTTCACTTTTCAATTTCCCACCCACTTATGAATATTTGTGATTTTTGATATAAACCAGTATATTTGTTTTTTGTTTGGATATTTTTTAAATTACAATTGTGATTTTTATTGCTGAAAAATATTTTTCTTTATTTTCTTGCTACTTTTTTGAGATTCATCAAAAAAAATAATATGTCTTAATATATATTCTGATATTTCGAATATGTTAAAGATTAAAATAGGTTTCAGATCGAAATTTTTTTGATATATTAAAGAGATAATCTCCTACATATTTGATCTTATTTTTTTAGAAACAAAAATCTTTGTTGCATGTTTTATGTGTTAACATTATCTTAATTACTTCATTTAACGATAAGAAATTTTATTTAATTTTTCTTAAATTTAATTATTTAGCTATTCAAATTAGTTTGAATCAATAAAAATATTTTATAGAGTGACTTAAGTTTTTAAAGAAAATTGACAAAATCAAATTAAATGCTACTCTAATTCTGCATGCAATTTATCAGGTGAATAAAGACTTTTTTAAAGATTATTTGGGTTTAGGGTAATGAAATGAACTTCAGATAAAATCTTTAAAAAAAATTCCATCAAATAGTGTTGAAATTGAGCATTGTTTTTGAGCACATTTAGAAAAAAAATACTTTCAAAAGATTGTTTAATTTCCTATTTGAGTTTATTAAATACCTAATTTCAAAGTTTAAACATAAATTTGATTTATTTAGAAATTAAAATTAAGAAAAAATTAAATACTTGATTTAAGTTTTTTTAAATCATTTTTTTGGCTGAAAACTTAACGACACTTACGCTTCTGCTTCTTTACTGCTTAACTCAAAATAATAATTAACAAAATAATTAGAAAAGAAGCAGGCTCCAAATTTTTTTAAACAAGAAATAGAAATGGGTATCATAATCTAAATATCTTGGAAAAAGAACTATATAAATTTAACTTGAAAACTTAAAAAACTTCGAATAAAGATCCTATTGATTTTTGAAATGTAAAAAAAGAAAGCTTTACAATGTTTTTTCTTTTTTAAAAATCGAATTTTTTATCCTAAAAGAAAATATAGATTTTTTATATAAATTTTTAAGTCAGATTATTTTTTTTTTCAAATTTAATAAATTATATTTTTAAAATTATATTCGATTTTTTATTAAAATTTTTTTAAAATTATATTCGATTTTTTATTAAAATTTTTTTAAAATTAAAATTAATTTTAATTGTTGGATTATTAATATTAAAAAAAAATTATTTCATTATCGGACATTCGTTTTCAAGATTGGATCCATCAATGCACGAAAAATTGGATAATATTTATCAAATACCAAAAAAAGCTTTTGTCAGTTTTATTAGAAACAAGAAAAATGAGGAAAGAAAAATCAATTTCAGATAATTTCGCTGGTTCACTTCTCATTCAGGCTGGCTTTGCTATCTTTGGACATCCCCTTTTCACGATTGTCTTCAATTTTCAAATCAACTTCGCGGAAATCACAAATATTTAAATTAAAAGCAAATGCAATGATATGTAGTTTTTTGCCAAAACCAACAATTATAACTACTATTTTTCCAGTCTTGACCATTAATATTTGGTACTAGCTAAAATATAACTAGATACTGACAGAGTTTTTTAAAAGTCTCAAAAAAAAGTCCAAGTCCGGACTTTTTTTTAAAATTTGCTAGATCAGGCTTCATATCAAAAAATTTACATACTCTTGGTTTGTCTAATGTCAGAATTTTTTTGCAATTTTACCATAAATGTCTTCATAATTCTTCTTCAGTATTCAAAATTTTAAAGCCTGCACTTGACTTGTTACTTTTAAACAACTATGGGTACTGAATAGAAAATTTTAAGTACTGAGTAAAATATAAGCCATTAGAAATTTACTTTTAAAAATTAAATGATTTTATTTTTTTAATAAATTAAATAAATAAATTTAAACAACAAAATTTTTTTTATTATCGATAGCTTTGAATAGCAGGAATGTGTAATAATCGAACTCAGGATCATGTTTTTTGGACAAGGAGCTGAAAAAAATCTCCTTCTTGAGCTCATTGGGCACATTTAGGCATTTGACTTTTTCGATTCCGTAATTCGAAATCGAATTGCGTATCGAAACAGCACTAAAATGCTTCAGAGTCAAATTTTTTCTGGTTGTCTCAACTAAAAAATTGAAAATGTCCTCATTTTTCTCTTTCAAAAAATGCAGCTTCCGTCCTTGCACGTAATACTGGCCTGTGTGGTGCAAATTGAGCATCAGATCAATAAAAACATTCAGACACTTTGACTTGATATCTTTGACTACTTTGAGGCATCTGGAGTAAATGTGACAAACAAACTCGTCCATCATAGCCTCGAGTCCCATCGAGTCCACGAACACAAATAAATCTTTGAGTTTGAACTTAAATAAATAATTGCAGCAGTTTAAAAAGTGAAAAAAATCATGATCTTTGGTCGGACTTGAGAATGACTGAGAGCCTAGTTTGACAAGACCATTGGTCGCACTGAAATTGGCCGAGAATCTGGCACCTTTTTCAACTAGAAAATTAATTATTTTTCTGTACTGAAAAATTTTGAATTCTTGATCCATTTTTTTTGCATTGAAAGTCGATTGAAGACAAACAAAACCCTTAAAAGTTTCTTCAAGCGCCGTGCTGTCTCTGTAGGCGTTGAACCTTGAGTTCAAATACTCCGCAATTAGGTGTTCATTGCGGAATTTGGAAAGCAAAAAAACCACTATGTCCGAGTAGGATTTGTAGCAGGTGATGTGAAGTGGGTTCAGTTCGCTGACCCTGCTCGACTCCTTCTCATCCACCAAGTCTTCTGTGCCAAGACCAAACCGCGAGAATAAATACTGTACAATTTGGCAATTTCCGGCGCAGCAAGCGTAGTAGGCTGCGTGGACAATTTCTTTTTTGTGTCCATCTGGGTCCAGAGATGCTGAAAAAATTTCAACTATGTCCAAAAAATTCCTCTTCGCTGCCAGTATCAAAGGGGTCTGCAGATAATTGTCTTCTTGCACACAATCGGCTCCAAAGTCCACCAACAGCTGGCACAACTGGGCCTGGTTGTTTTCGCATGCAAAATGGACCAGAGTTTGGTTAAGAAAATTTTTGACATTATTTACACTGAAAATTTTTAGATGGCTAATAATTGCCAAGAGGTCATGCATGAAATCCAAGTCTATTTTGTTGGTGGCTCGGTAGTCGGTGAGGACTAGATCGAATATGAGGGCGCCGAGCCGGTCATTTGGTTGAAGGGCCGGTCCCGGCTTTAGGCTCGCGTTTTTTCCATTTTTGCGCAGCAAATCGTTTATCTTGTCAATGAAACTGGTAAGTTTTGGACAGCTCTCCACTTTGTTGTGTCTCAATTTAAAAAACTTGAAAAAAAAATATTTTTTTTAATTTTATTGGAAAAAAATTCTTCTTTAAAATTTTATTGAAAAAATTTTTTTTTAATTTTATTTAAAAAAAAATTTGAACATACCTGGAAGCAATGCATTTGCCAAGACTTCTATGCCAAATGGATACTCGCTTGGAACATTATTCTAAAATTTAGAGAAAAATTGCATAACACTTTAAGAAAATTTAAAAAGTTTCCAAGCTACAAAGAAATTTTGAATCAAAGAACAAGTTTGTTGATCCCGAATATTACGAAATTAAATGAATCCAAAATCAAAAAGGTAAACTTGATCGCTTCACTCAAAACTCAACTTGAATTCAAAAAATATTTAATTTACCTTTTTTTTTCTAATAGAAGATTAAAGCTCTTTTTTGAAATTAAATTTCATTTGAGTTGAAATTTTAAAATTGTCTACCTAGATTTCATGGTGAATAAAATTTCATTCTGGCCTCGGTCCGAGCCGATAAATTTGCATTTTTATTAGACTCTAAATTAGACAGCATAATTTGATCAGAGGGGGGATGGTGGCTCGCAACAATGGCTTGCCAAACTGCACCTTTTTTAAAATAATTTGAGTTATGCAATCTTTGATAGTTTGTTCTTATCTTAAACGAAATTTAAATTGGTTTGTAAATAGACTTTTATTTATTTTTTGATTTAGACAAAATGAAAAATGTTCACCTTAAGGCCTCGAAAATTTTCTCATTATTTTATCAAATTTTAAATTTAAACTAAGTTTAATGAGAATTTTTGAAAATTCTCGGCCTGCATTGACATTGGACCATTGTGTTTCGAGCGTCTCAAGTCAAATTGTTTTTTATCTAAAATAAAAAAATATCCTATTTCTTGGCTTTCATTGCATAAAAATTAAAAATATCAAGTTCAAATTTTTTGGAAAAAATTATTTATTTTTAAAAAAGAAATTAAAAATAGTTGAAAGCTGAAGCTCTGAGCTGTGCTTGGTAGGAATTGCGCTGAGGCTTCATTTATCAAACTAGCTTTTGACATGTGCAGTGAAAATTTGAAATTTAATAAATGTTAATAATTAATATTGATATTAATTCAAAATTGAAAAAAAATTCATTCGTAAATTTAAACATTTTTAAAAACACAAATAAACTTGGCACACATTTTTTGTAAAAAAATTAATTCAAAATTAGAGGTTTTTAAAAGATGTAAATTTTATTCAAAAATAATTTTTTTTTATTTCAGATTTTTGACGTTTCATCTTTGCCTTTTTATGCTGAAAGGTTGTAATTTTTCTTCACGGCTGACTTCTATTCTTTGGTCATCAAATCAACTCTCACAGTCAATATGAGAAACTAAGATCATGTTTGCTTCAATGTTGGTATTTAGTCCAATTGATAATATGGTTGTGCATTTTAAGCTATAATTTAAATTACCTGTAAAAAAATTAAAAATTATTTGCATAAAAATTGTATAAAGATGATTAGATTTTTTTTGAAAATTTTGAAAATTTTAATTAATCTTTTAAAATTCAGTTCTGTTTATTCAATTTTTAATAATTAACAATAATTAAAAAATGAGAAAAGAAAAAAAAATTAAAAAATTTGATGTTGATTGATGATGATTCTAAATAAAATTTCAAACAAAACTTGATCTTTTGTATTCTTTAATCCCCATTTAACAACTTCAAAAGTAGCAAATCCAAAAAAATGGGCAAAATAAAAAAGATATTCTTTTTGTTGAAAATACAGTTTTTTTTACTCGAATAAATAAAAATTTTTATGTCAATTTAGCCAATTCTAAGTTTTCTTTGATTACCACAATATTAATTTTGACTTGAAAAAGAAACATTTCAACCCAAGTCTTTACTTTATTGAAAATCCCATTCAAGTAAGAAAACAAATTTTTAAAATATCTGATTAATAAATTGAATTACCTTTTTATTTGGCCTTTATTGAGTACATTAAAATATTAATTTCTTACTAGATTTTATTTTTTAAAAGTAAATAATTTTTTTTGAGTCAACTAATTAATTAAAAATAGTTCTAAATGGTAATATATTCAAGTTTATAAAGTGAAAAACTCCAAATTTTGAATTTTCAAATGGCAAATTTTCATATTAAATATTTTATTGCGCTATTAAATTTTATTAAATGTCTATGATAAAACTGAATAAAAAATTTATTTAAAAAAAATTCTCAAAATGTTTCCAATATCTTTGATGGAAATATCAATTCTAATCGAAATATAATATAAATTAGCATGATTTTTATAAAAAAAATTTAAAAAGTTTTAAAATAATTTTAAATGAATCGATTGTTGATTCTTTTTCTAAAAAATTTTCATTGACTTAATGCAGCTGCCGTGTATTCCAAATGAAGTCCCACGAAATCTTTTTAATTCAATTCTGTATTTAATATAATTTTAATTAACTATTAATTTGATTTTAATAAGACCGAAAAACAAACTTTTTGTGTCTAGTCAAGAGCGGTTAAATGAAAGCAAGACTATTAATTAACATCCAAACTAATAATTAAATTTTTTTAGCTTTTATTTTTTAATAATTAAGGAATTTCAAAAATTCTTAATATCAAAAATTTATCATACCGCTGGCAAAAGAAGATTCAATTTTACAATTTAAAAAGCTTTTGTTAACAAGAAAAATAATTAATTTTTTTTTAATAAAACAACTCAAAATGTCTAATTATTATTTTTATTAATTTAAAATCAAGAAATATTTTTTAGTATTTTGAAAATTTTATTGCGTTTTTTGAATTATTTGAAAAAAATTACAATTCAAAATTTGAAATTGAATAAAAAACCACTACTACAAAATAACAATGGACAGGCTTGTAGTGAGTGATCAAAATTCTAAATTTAGAATTATTTAGTTTTACTGAATTCAAGTCATTTTGTTGTATCAAGTCGGGGTATAAATTTAAATCCATTGCTTTGACTAGATCTTAAAAATGTATCCATTGAAGCAATTTCGAATAAATTCGACCAAAAAAATCAAAGTCTTTCTTAGAGCCAGGTTGAATTTATACAATTTTCCTGTAGGTTATGATAAATATGGAAATGAATTCTACGACAATGGTAAGAAATTCAGACTTCTTTAGGATTTTTATTTTTTTTCCAAAAGGAGTGATTAGAAAAGTGGTTAATTCGACTTGTAATCCAACGAGACAACTAAACGTCAGAAAATCTCATTCAGGTAAAATTGAAAATATTTTTATTCTGTCTAATTAATTATTTTTAATCTAATTAATAATTAGATTGGTTGAATTACAAGACAGACCATTTTCCAGAATATGTTTCCGAGCAAAAAATGAGCATGATTTGTGTAAATATCAACTAGATTAAAAATTAAATTTTCATCTATTTTTTTCTTTAAGCTAATCTCCAAAATTATACTTATTAACGCTTTTATTGTTTCATTTAAGTTCATGGCTTTAGTAATTAGTTAATTTTGTATTTAATAAAAATTTTAGAATTAAAAGATTTTTGTTGATATTTATTTGAAAAAAAATTTAAATGAAAATTTTGAACGCAATTTCATTATTAGTCAAAATTGGATTAAGAAACGTGTTCTCAATTAAAAAGTATCCGATCGGTGCAGATCGTTTTATGAATACTTTCTACGACAATGGTAAGCTAACAAAAATCATCTAAAGCTTAAATTAAATTGTTTTTTATTTTAAGGTTTAATTAGAAAGGTTAACAAATCTGAAGGACTCAATTTAATGCCTGTTTTTGTTGACAAAAAATATTCTGGTAAGTGACATAATTAAAAGGGTTTTTAAATATTTTTATTTTTTTTCCAAAAGATTGGCTTAATTATAAAAGTGACAATTTTCCAAAGTTTGACTTGGAGTTTCGCTTACAAAATGTGAGAAACAAAATTCAAGATTTTGAT
>QEOQ01000428.1:28118-44881 GCA_010279815.1 Brachionus plicatilis | reverse complement strand
TTATTCAAATAAACGATTCAAATTATCAATTTTTTTTAAAGTTTGATAAAGGATTATAAACTGTCTTTTTGTTTAAAATTTTGCAAACTCATAGATAGCTTTTAAATTTAAATTAACATATTTTAAGAGCCAAAAAACTTGAAAAATTTAACCTTTATTTTAGAAAACTTGTCTTTAAAAATATTCTTAAATTTGAAAAAAAATGTCTGCTACTTTATATTATTTTGATGGCAGAGGTAAAGCTGAAATAGCCAGACTGACCATGGCAGCTGCCAATATTCCGGTATTTTTTAAAGTAAATTTTTCAGCTTTTAAATTTTTATTTAGTTCAATCAAGAGACTATCCGAGAAAAAAAGCAATTTGAGACCATGAAGTCTGGTAGAGATGATAAAAAAATTATTAAAAATAAAAAATGTAATTAATATTTTGTAAGAGGGAAAGCTTTTATTCGGTCAATTGCCAATGGTAGAGTTCGAAGGGCACCAATTGGTACAATCGAGCTCGATAGCTCGGTTTTTTGCCAATAGAGCAAACTTGCTCGGTTCAAACGAAGAAGAAATGTTGAAGTAAAATTAAAATTTTCAAAATATTATTTTATTCTTAAAATTAAAATGATAGAATTGATATACTGTTTGAGGGTAGTAGAGATTTTAACAGTGCCTTTATGTCATACGGATTTGTCGGATTCACAGAAGTTCTTGACAAAGCCAAAGCAACAGCCATGCCCAAATATCTGCCTATTTTTAATTCTGTAAATTTTTCTACTTTTCCAGGATTAAAAGAATTATTTTTTTACAATATTTAGATGCTGAGCAAAAATGGCTCCAATGGCTACTTGGTTGGATCAAAAATTAGTCTTGCTGATATTGGACTACTAGAAGTTGTTCTTACTATTGAAGAACTCTTGGGGCAAGACGAATTAAAGCCGTATGCAGAAATTCAAGTAGGATTTATTGAATTAAAAAATTTTTTAATATTTTAATATTTTTTTTTAGAATTTCTTAGCTACAATGAAATCTAATGAATTGATTCATAAATATTTGAATAGCGAATTAAGACCAAGAAAAAATGATGAGAAATATGTAGCTGAAGTTAAAAGTGTTTTGTACTAAATATTAAATTTTCAATTTAAAATAAAGATTTTAAGATTTTATTTTAACTTTAATTCTAAATTAAAATTTTAATCATATTTTTAACTGGAAACAAAATGATATTTTTTAATTTCATCAACTTTCAACTCAAATAAGCAATTGATCTAATTTTTTGATAAAAAAAACCTAATCATTATCTAGAAAATCTTAATTGAATTTTTAGTTCAGAAAAAAAAACGAGAGGGTTTTTTTGGGGCGAGTATAAAAAAAAGAGGAATTAAAATACATAAAAAATGAGATTAACGCATAAAAAAAAACTCTTTATTAAATCATAAAAAAGGCATAAAAGGGATTTGTGAAAATCACATAAATTAATTTTTTAAATCAAAATTAAACCTTAAAATAGTTGTAAAAAATTTTAAGTCAATATTTTTCCCTATTCATAAAAATGAATTTTTTATTATGAAACAATGTAACTTTCTAATTATTCACCCTTGAAAGTTTCTAGGTTTTTTTTTAAAATTTTATATTCATGTTTTAGATTTAATTTTTTATTTAAAAAAAAATTCAGATCACAAAAATTAAAATGAAAATCAATTAAAAAAGTAAATAACGCATTTAGCAAAGGAAAAAAGAATTTTATGTGTTGGTTAACATTTGAAAAAAATATTTTTGACAAATTTAATTTTATGTGTTGTTTTTTAGCTTCAATTTTTTATTTATTTTTTAAATTTATTTAATTTCTTAAAAATACTTATATAGGAAACAAAAATTCACTTAATGTAAAAATAAAAATTTTTGGCAACATATAATTAACATTTGAATAGCGAATAAAAACAAAAAAAAATTGATTAGGAATATGTGGCTGAAGTAAAAAGTGTTTTGTATTAAAAATTCAATTTTCCATTTAAAATGAAGATTTAAAAATTTTACATTTTTTATTCCTTAATAACAAAATTTATTTTAGAATTTTATTTTAATTCTAAATGAAATTTTTTGCCTTGAAACAAAAATTTTTTTAAATTTCATCAATTTTTTGTATTGAATTTTTAATTTTAAATTTAATATAAAGATTTTAGAAATTTAATTTTAGCTTTAATACTAAATGAAGACTTTTAATAAATTTTATCTCAAAATGAAATATTTTTATAAAATTTCATCACTTTTTTTGTTGGCCAAGATAAATACGGAAAAATTTCGACTCCTAAAATATTAAAAATGCTCATTTTTTTAAAAAACACAAATTTTTTTAAACTGTTTTAAAAAAATCCAAAATCTATGCATTTATTTGGAGATAAAAATAAAAAAAAAACTTAACATTTGAATATCACAAGGCAAAAAAATAAATTAATTTAAAAATTTTTTAAAATTATCACCAGACAAAGCGGCTAAATGCTTAAATTTATCTGAAAGTTCTAACCAAATGTGTGACAAAAGAAAATTATCCGAAGAGGACAATGATAGCCAAGACTCAGACCGAGCATGTGGCATCCAAGACACAAACAGCCGCATTGCCAATTCAGACAAAACTTTAGTTGAAAAAAAAATCCGCAAAATTATCGAGCAGCATTTCGATGAGGAAATAGACTACAAGAGACATGAGCTGGAAAAAATAAATGAGGTTCAATTCTTTTAGATAATTACAAGTTAATTATTAAATTAATTAAAAATTTTAGAGAATCTTTGAGGCCCAAAACATGCTCGACAAACTGCGAGTATGCATAGTCTGCAATTTTTATAGCTCAAATGGACAAATAGCCCTAAACGATTACATAAATCACCCGGCAGTTGCCAGCTTAAGATGCGAGCATCTGGAGGCCGCAATTACCCACAGCAAGTCTTTGTACGAGCCAGGTACCAAAAACGAATCAAATGAGGCTCATGAAGATTCTAACAGGTCATTTCATCACCAATTTGACTCAAAAATTTGTGTCGGTAATGTATCCAAATATTTGAGTAATAAAAAAATTGACTCCCAACTGCTACAAAATGATGTCGAGTCCTCCCAGTACAACCAAGATTTAATCACTCACAAGTGGATGATTTATATAAGATCACCAAATTGTCCCAAGCTGGATAATTACATCAAAAAAGTTATTTTTTATTTGCACCCAAGCTACAAGCCATATGATGTGGTCGAAGTAAAGTAAGATTTTTTTTAAAAAATTTATTTGAAATCACTATGGTCTCAAAACAAATAAAAATAAATATTCATGACTGTCTTATTCTATTTCTTTAAATTCTTTCCTTTATCCTTTTAATTTCTTAAAAAAAAAGGAAGAATTATTTTACAAAAATTCTTTTTTAGGCAATTTTAACAAAAAAATAATATCAGTTAACAAAATTAAATTATGTTCATAATTTTTTTTATTACCAAAATTTATTGCTTACACATATTAGTGACAAAAAAATTTATATCAACTATTTTTTTTGTAGTTATCTACAAAATTTTTTAAAAAAAGGTTTTATTAATTTCTACTGCTTTAGTTTCAAATTCTCCTTATTTTGGTTATTTTTCTTTTGTACTAGCATTTAAAATTTTATCTTTATAATCTCTTTTCCTCAAAAAAAAATGATTTTATATCAATCTAATTTTTCACATATTTCCTCTTTAATTTCAAATAACCAAGAATCAAAAACTGATTTTTAAAAATTGAACAGCGGGGTTAAAAAAATCTAGAAAATTTAAAAAAAATTATTTGATAATTGAAGATTTTTTTAATTTTTCAAGAATAAAGATTAATTTTTTTTTAAGTAAAAAAGAAGATTTTGAGTTTAATTGAATAATTTTAAGTCAATTTTTGGAGAAATGGCAACAGGTGTCTTTTAAGGTGTTTAATAGTCTTCCTAGTAGTAAATGCATCCGAAGATAACAAAAAAAAACAAGACTTTTTGAAATTTTTCTTTTGAAATTCCTTGTAAGATTTTATTAAATTTCTCGATGGGGTGAAATTAGATAAAATAAAAGTAAGGACAGGAAGAATATTTTTGGTTTTTTAAAATTCACAATTAAGAAAATTTACAAAAAAGTTATTTTAATTTTTAAAAAAAAAAAAGTTTTATAAATTTTTAGAAGCTTGTTCTGATCTATTTGTATCAAATTTTGCAGGAACTAATTTAAAGTTGTTTCTGAAAAAAGACAAGAAAGATTTTAGGAATTAAAGAACCAAATATTTTCCAGAAAAAGTTGAATAAAAACTAAATATCTGAAGAAAATTTTTTTGCTTTTAAAAAAAAAGGTTACCATTTTTTTCACATGACAAAAATTTACGGCTATCAATAGTTAATTTTTTGTTATTACCTTAAAAAATCATTGATTTCTTTAGTTCGATTTTTTTAAACATTAATATGAATTAAAAGCCTGTTTTTATCATAGAATTTTTTAAAAATCTTATTATTTTAAATTATTATAAAATTTATTGAATATTTTTTTAATTATTAACTATAAAAAAATATATTTATAAAAAAAAAGATGGTTAACTTGGCAAAATTCTGTCAGTGAAAAAAAGTCTGAGGAATTTGATGTGGTCAATTTCAAAATTCTATAAAATTAATTTTTAAATTTTATTTAGAACTGCGCCTTTTCAGTTGGCAAGGCGGGGATGGGGTGAATTTCCGGTCCATGTCCAAATCCATTTTAAAGATGAGCGAAACAAACGCGTCGACATAAGCCACAATTTAAAGCTTGATTGGACCCAGACCGGCCTGCAAACGTTTGGCGGTGAGTCATCATGCATTTCCAAGATGGTAATCAAACAAAACGATTTTGTTGCAGATAGTGACATTATAACCAAGACTAAAAAGCCAGAAGTTTCACAAAATTCGCAGACAAAAGAAGAAACTCCATCGGAAAGTTTACAGGACCAGTTGAATTCCCAATATCAAATTGAGCTATTTAAAAGCGACTCTCAAACACTGCCAAGAAATTTTTCCTCTTCTTCTTTGTCATCTACTTCGAATTCTAATGTTTTCTCGCCTTTTATAAACCAAAATTTGACCACAAACCCGTCACCAACCAATTTTATATCAACTGACCCCGAGACTCCGTCGACACCCAACACTTCTAGTTTTGATGAGGTTTTTCAAAATTTAAATAAGAAAGAAGAAATTCAAAATGGCGCCAAATCGAGCAGTACCAGTCTGGACGCCTTGCTAAGCCTACGACCTAAAGGAATTCAATTAGCAAAGCCACTGAGCAGCAATTTAGTGTTGTCGACCAAATCAATCACTTCGAATCAATTAGCTTCTAATAACAATTCTCAAAATAATTCGGATTTTTTAAAAAATTTGAATAAAAAATTGGTAATTTTTAAAGTTGGTTCAGACAATGCCAAAAGTAATGAAGCTGATTCAGAAAAAACAAGTAAGTTCATTAATTTTTGTGATTAAACATTTTTTAAATTTTTTCAAATCAAAAATTCAAATTGAAATTAATTTAAATTTTTTTCTGATTATGTAGAGTAAAAATGAAATTTTTATTTAAAATTTGAAAATCAAATAAAGTAAAAAAATAAGTTTTAATAAGAAATTTTTTGTCGCTTCATTAATTTAGTAATCTATGTAGTAAATAAGGGTCATGTCCGGAATGTGATCAAGTGTTCATTTTGATCACCAAAATATTAAGTGTATTTAAGATCTTTGTGATCAAAAAATGATCACCAAAATTTTTTTTTGATCACATAACAATTTTTTTGGTTGAAATCAAAAATTTTTTTAATTCTAGAAATTTCAAAATTTTAAAATTATATTAATATTGAATGAAATAATAAAAACAAAAATAAATTGCAACTCACCATAATAAACTATAAGATTTTGAAATATATATTAAGACTTAAAAACCGTAAAAGAAAAGGCAGTTTTCACAAAGAAATTGCTTTGGTTCCAGTAGAATCGTCCAATGCAGCTAAATTAGCTGCAAAAAAAGCATTAAAATAGTCAAAACCGGTAAAATGTAGCATTTGTGGTGATTTTATGGAAAATGAAAAGGGTGTTAAATTGCACATGTCAAAAAAACACAAAGAATAATTTAGATTTTGTTTTATTTTATTTTGAAAATTGGTAATAAAGTTTAATATATTTTAAAAATTTCCTGATCACAAAAAAAAATTTATTTTTATTTTTTCATAAATTAGAGGCTTTTTTGATCACGAAATATGTGATCATTGATCACTGATCACATTCTGGACATGACCCGTAAATAATTTATTTAAATAATGGAAAAAAATCTCGTATTATAATAAAAAATTTACAGAGAGCAGTTTGTAATTCAAATGGTAAATAAGGCTTATGGAATAATTACGAAGTGGAAAAAATTTTTTCTTTGAACAGTCCGGAATTCCTTCTAATATCAATTTTAAGACATTTTGAAATCCCATAATACAAAACTTCCAATACAAGAATAGAAAAAAATTATAACTTTTATTCTGATTGCCAAAACCTTCTTCTGTAGATTACCTAAAATAAACCCTAAATAAAAGTATTAAAAATAACGCAATTAATTTTCCCAGATTTTGCAGACTTCCGCAGTAGGTGAAACAAAATTTGTTTTACTTTGTTTTATTTGCGGAAGAAGTTTTTGACAATAAGAATAAAAGTTATAAATTTTTTCTATTCTTGTATTGGAAGTTTTGCACGAAATTTCACAGCAAATTGAAGTTTCAAATTTTTAAGATCAAAACGATCATTTAAAATTTTAAAACTTTATTGATCTAATGATTTTGATAATTTTTAAGAAATAAATACTAAACATTACTAGACATGTTATGTCTAATAATGGTTCATTATCAAATTAACATCAAAGTGATTGATCTCTAATTTATTTAACAAATCTTAACTCTTATTTTGACCTAAAAATTTAAACACTTTTTCTTTTTGCAGTACTTTTCTATGAGTAATGTGCAAGGAGCTACCATAGGCGACCTCCTAGTAGGCCACCTCCGCAAGCTAGTCTTGCTGTAGCTTATATATATATTATTATTATTAAATACAATAAATAATTTAAATAATTAAGGTTAAGTTAATTCACAATTTCAAATTTATAACTTTTATATCCATTTATTCAAACTAAAATAATTTTATTTTTTCACTTAAATAAATTATAAAATTTAAAATAGTAAATTTTTTTTCTTCAAAAGTTGGTTTTCATTATAGTCAATTAAAATATTTAGATTTATAAAAGAAAAAAATAAAAAAGGGACATTTTAAAATTTTAAATATAAAAATAAACTTGACATTTCATCTCAAGTAAGGCCGATAATTTTCCTCCCGCTAATTTTAATAAATTTTTCGCAAATTTTAATAAAAATACAGCTAATTTAATAAGCTTACCCATAAATTAATAAAAACTCATCTAAAATAATAAAAACACGTCTAATTTAATAAAAACAACATCTTTTTTTATAAAAAATATTTAACATAATAAAAAAAAAAAATTAATTTATTTTTTGAATTGCATCTAGAACAAAAAAAATATCTTCTTTTAGCAATTGGCATGTTACAATTTGAGCACAATATATTTTCTTCATTTTGAGAACTATTTTCGATTTTTCTTCTTTTTTTTTTGGAAATTTTTTGCTAAAGTAATTTTATTTTTTTTACTACCATTTTTTACTTTTTATACCGTTATTTAAAAATTTTAAGTATTAATATAAGTTTAAATCTTAATTAAGATATACTTTTAATTAATTTAGAGGTAAGCGTTATTAATTTAGAGGTGATTTTATTGTTTTAGGTGAGTTTCTATTTATTTAGATGAGTTTTTATTAAATTAGAGGTAAGCTTATTAAATTAGAGGTATTTTTAATAAATTAGCGGTATTTTTATTAAAAATAGCTGTATGCAAAAATTATTGCTTTGGAAAAAATTTATTTTTTCTCTTATATTAAAAAAATATTTCTATTTATTTTAACTGATTTTAAAGAGGAAAGAATTTTAAAAAATTTAAAGTTCTTCAGTATTGAAGTTGCCTTTTATTTTAAAAGTTGTTTTTGACACCTTTAGGTGCATTAAAAGCTAGAAAGACAACTTAAAAACTGAAAGACTAAACAACTTCAAAATACTTCATAATAATTTTTCTTCAATTTCTTGATAAAAATTCAGAAAAGTAAAAAAAAGAATTTTATCTGATTTTATTTCCTTTTGAATATATTCCTTAAATATAAAATGATCTAGACATTAAATTTAAATAAAACAATAAAACTGTATTAATTAAAAAAAAGATTTATTTTCCAAAAGCCAACTAGCATTCACCAGCACAATTTGTTCAAAAAAATTCAAACTATCAAATGAACAATTGACCAAAATCAACAAAAATTCCACTCAAAATAACTCAGACCACAATGAAAATGCAAAAAAAATAGACAACTTTTACAGCTCTCATTTGCTGATCGAAAAAATTAAAAATTTAAATTTGAAAAAAAAAAAAATCACTTTTGAAAATTTACTAAACGAGTCTATCAGACTCTATCCGATAATTGGTGACAGGCGCCAAAAAGGCCGAAGTCTTCCGTTCAGCGCTCAGTCAATTCACGAGTTTTACTCGTGGCCCTACGCAAAAAGACGCGCTAATGAATGGATCCGAGCTTTGTACATAAAAAAAAGGTGCCTTTATTTAATGGAAAAATATGATCTAAAAAAAGTGAGCTCATGGTCAACTAAATCAATAGTTTTGTGGCTTCGCTCTCATGGATACACGCCTCTAGAGTACCAGCACATGCAAATAATGTCTCTTGACCGCAAGATCATCAGCTATGACGAAAACCAGGCTATGCAAGAATTTCACTATGTCGACTCTCTTCTACCTGTCAATTTAATCAAACCAGATGATTTTTGGAAAGTGTACAGTCAACATGAAACCGACCAAGTTCTGGTAGATGTGGAAAATACAGACCCAAGTGAACATAGAAATTCAAAGGCAAATTTAAGGAAAAAAATAGACCAAGAGTTGTTTGTTGGTCAAAAAAATCACATAGAACCATGCACAGAGACAAAATATGTCCATGAGCTATTGGAGCAGCTGAACCTCAAGACTTGTTTGGTAAACATTACTGCATCACATGACCAGAGAGCTGACGAGTCAAATGTGTTCACATGTGACTTGACTGAGAGATTTTTGTTTCGTTTGGCCAAGCGTTTTGCCGAAGATCTGATCCGTCAGACTTGTTCAGATGTTTATTTTGACTCGGCCAGGTCTGATCGATTTATTGAAAGTGCAAAACGAAATGGCCCGGTGCCGGAGCTCTCTGCCGGTTGTCAAAAATTTCCCGACTATTTAAATGTAGTTGACATTTTTAGAACAATAAACAAACATGAGAAATACGACTTTTTGACCAACAAATACATGGCACGGCCAAGTAAATGTTACCATTAGTTGATACCAATATTATTTACTTTGTTTAAATTAAATTAATTAACTTGGATTTAATAAAAATAATAAAATTTTATTAAAACTGGTAGCTTTTAGATTAGAATTGCATAAATAAATAATTTTAAAAGATATTTTTTTTATTTGTTTCATCATTCATAAAAACTTGATTCTGAAAATAATTCTTGCAAGATGCTAAATCTAAATAAAATATCATTTTTTTGAAATATGAAATTAATTCTTGAATTTTTGCTTCTTAATCTTATTCCAAGAATACCGGTGCAAATTCGCAGTTTTTTTAATTTAAAGGTTAAAGGTTTAAATTTATTTACTTAAAATAAAATAATTTTTTTAATTTGAAAATTAAAAGTATAGTGGTCCTATCTGACTTTTCCTAGTAATTTTAGCCAACAGTGCGTAATCTTACGATTTTTGGCGTAATTTTTTTGAGTATATTATGATAGCAATTTTCGCAATGCGTTAAAAATGCGCAAATCGTCAAATGTCAAAAAAAAAACAGATTTTTTGTAAAATTTGGTCTTTTTCAGAGAAAATTTAAAAAAAATATAAAATAAAAAATTAATATAAAAATTTTTAAAAAAAGTGATTTCTTCTTTTCTGATCAAATTCACTATGCAATTTAAAATTATTTTTAATTATTTTGTTTTAACACTATTTTTATGAATGGCTTTGAATCTTCCAAAAAATTTTCAGGAAAAATTTTAAAAAAAATTATGATTTAGAGACTATATTTTTGTTGACGAGACAGTCTGAGTTTTTGAAAAAAACTATTTATCATCTAAAGTTAAAAAATACAAGGCTAACAACAATTCCTTTTAGATAAAACCACCTCAAAAATCGCCAGACCTAATCCCATTTAAGATAATTTAGAGTAGTGAGATGAAAAATCATATTAGGTCAAAAAATCTTAATAGAGGAAACGATGTAGTAAAATTAAAAAACTTTAAACTTTTTAAACCACTTAAAACTATCAAAGCTTCATTCTTCATTTAAAAAAAATTATATATACATATCAAAATCATAATGATCTTTAGTTTTTTTAATCTAAAGGGAATTGGAGAAGTATTAGATTGCAATGGAAATTGGTCAAATTATTTAATAGTTTCAATTAAAATTTATGGTTTCAAAGGACGTTGTTTACGAATTTAAAGTAAAAAATTAGAAATTAAGATGGCACTTAATTCAAATAGCAAAAAAATGATTTAAAACTCGCAACAGATTTGTGAATGAGGTATCACTGGACGATTGCAAACGGGCAATCAATCAGGAAAGGAAAATTTCTGGAATCTTATCTCAAAATTTGTCAAATTTTTTAATATTTCCTTGTAGAATTAATTAGACTTCAAATGAAAAATTAAACTTTAATCACGAAGATTTTTCATAATTATGGAAAAGTAAAATTTCGATTATAATAAATTTTTCAAATTTGATCATTAGAGACATTAAGTTTGTGTATTTCTAGAATTTTTTCTTATGCTAAATTCTTTCAAATTCCATGATTTAATTTTCTAAGTTTGGATTCATGACCGTCATTTTTAGCGGCGGTGAAGTTTGGAGCAAAAAAACTTAATGCAAAGCAATTTTTTTTTTAATTTAAAAATTAAATGACAATTTTGAAAAATTTTAAAAAAAGTTAAAAAAAATTAACAATTAGTACTGTTTCTTTAAATATTCAATCTATCCGTTTAAAATTCACAGAATTTTAAAATTTTTTGCTTTTGTTTACGTTTAACAAATTATGTTTAAAAATGTCTGACATTTATTTTTAAAAAAATTGCTAAAAATTGAAATAAAACTGGTGTTAAATTTAATAAAACATATTTTGCTACATATTTTGCCCCATACTTCCCCACCGCCATTTTATGATGCTAAATTTAAAAAAAAACCTTTTAAAAAGCCAAAAAATTTTAAGATGAAATTAAGTCAAATTAAATAAAAAAAAAGTTTGCATAATAAATTCAGAAATATTGAGATTTTTTCAAATATTCTCATCTTAGCTTAAATTTATTATTTCAAAAAAATTAAAGATAAATCAAAAATCCTAATAGCCGAGAGTATGAGGAAAGGCTTTGGAATTGGTGCAATAAACAAAAAAGCACTTCAGCAAGTACAGCATAGTTTAGCGTTTTTTCACAACTAATTTTTTTCCAAGTCAAAATTCGAACAGAAAGCAAATCAATTGTCCGAAAATGAAATGTCCCAGTTGTCACGCCAGGTTGACACATTCAAAAAAAATCTTGAAGAATTCGCCTTTAAACACAAAGAAGAAATAAAAAGAGACGCCAGCTTCCGCAAACAGTTCCAGGACATGTGCGCCAATGTCGGCGTCGACCCACTATCAACATCCAAAGGTTTTTGGTCAGAAATGCTGGTAAGAAAAAAAGAAATAAATAAAATATTTAAAAAAAAATTTTTTTTAATTTTTGCTAGGGCGTAAGTGATTTTTATTATGAATTGGCTGTGCAAATAATAGAAATTTGTACTAGTATGCAAGAGAGGACAGGGGGTCTGATCTATTTAGACCAAGTTTTGGAACGCATAAAAAAAACTCGCAACAGATTTGTGAATGAGGTATCCCTGGACGATTGCAAGCGGGCAATCAAAAAATTGAACATATTCGGCAGTGCATTCACCCTAATTTCAATGAATAATGGAAGGTTTATGGTTCAATCGCTGCCCGAGGGAATGGGCATCGATCATACCGAGGTTGTTCAACTTGCTGAAATGAACGATGGCATTGTAGACAAGGATCTTATCAGATCTAATCTCAAGTGGGAGTCTTTTCGCATTGAGAATGCTTTAAGTTTGATGATAAAAGAAGGCATTGTTTGGCTTGACTTGAATTCGAACAAGAGCTCATACTTTTTTCCAAGTTTTTTTATTCAATAAATTTTGTATTCAAGTGTCTTTGATTAACCTAGGTTTTGAAATATTTTAAATAAAATTTAATAATTTTCGCTATGGTATTTTGAATACAATTATTTGATTTTTTAGAGTAAATATTTTATTAAGAATTTTTTTGTTGGTAAAAATTGTACACATCGATCAATTGGAAAAAGAAATAACCATGAAAATATTTTTTAATTTAATTTTAAGCATGATGATTAAATTATTCGAAAATTCAAGATAATTCAAATTTTTTTTTTGTTTTAATTAAAAAATAAGTCCAATGTGTGATTAGATGTTCACATAATATGTGATCAGAGGTTTCATGTCGACTTTTTGAATTAAGTTGACTTAAATGTTTAATTTTACGTTAAATTACACATTTTTTGGTACAATTAAATAATAAAATTTTGTAATGAAAATAAAACCGGTCCAATTAAAACTCAAAATTATTTATCAGACTTAAAATAAAAATATTTTAAAGGGAAAAATCAAAATTATTTATCAGACTTAAAATAAAAATATTTTAAAGGGAAAAATCAAAATTATTAATTAATAAATTAATAAATATTTTTTGCTTTTCAGACTTTTTTTTCTATAGAGATGATTAAGCATGATGTTAAATGCTTTGTGAGAAAATTTGGTTGCAAAACTAATATTTTTGAAAATTTTTTGATTTTAAGTCTATTTAAATAATTTTGAATTTTTTTTGAAGAGCTTTATTTTCACTACAAAATTTTTCCAAATTTTACCACAAAATGTGTAATTTTATACGTAGAATTATGAAGAATGTTAAGAATTTTTTATTTTTTATGTTGAATATTTTTTACCATATTTTTTAATAAAAAAATTAGTTAAAAATTTTCGAAAATTTCAATTTTTGTTTTTTTTTACCCAAAACCTCATTTATTATAAAATGTTTCGTATATAATATGCAATCAGAATTAAAGTGATCATTTTAATTCAGTGTTGGTCAAAAGTCAAAGGCTAAGTCACAATCCCCTTTAATTGTATCTTTTTATTTAAAATATTAAATTAAACATTTGATTCTGGGTTTTGTGAAGTTCAGTACAAAAGAACAGAGCAAAGTGTAAAAAAATTTAATAACTTTTTTTCTAAAAGTTGAATATTAATTCTGTGAATGTAGAATAGTGCAACAATCAAAGTTGCATCAACTGTAAAAGTCTGCTAATGATGTGCAAAATCTCTGGAAAATGTACTAGACTCGATTATATTGAAATTTAATTTCTGCTAAACTCTGCAAATTTAGCATACCTTGATATTTGATAATTTACAGAAATAAGTTTAAACATTTAAAAAAAAAGTTATTCAATTTTTTTACATTCTTTTCTGTTCTTTTTATCATTTTGTACTGAATTTCACAAAACCTGATTCTGAAAATTGTTTTTTTTTTACTGAACCTGATTCTTATTTTTTATTAAAAGAACTTATTTTTTGAATAAGACTGGCAATAAAAAACTTATCCACAAATTTAATAAAAACAAAAACAAAATCAATTCATAACACATTGTTAATAAAAACAATAACATTATTATTTTTTTGTAACAAATTAACAGTGAATATAACAAAATTGATGTTAATTGAACTTTTCAACCTTTTTTGGAATAAATTGATTTGAAATATAACAAATTGATTGCAAGTGAAATTGATTTAATACTTAATTATTTATTTTAGGCAAATACTTTTTTATCAATAATTTAATTTAATCTGTGTAGATTTACTTATGTCTATGTAACGCCCAACAACAAAAAATTTTAACTTTATATTTTATTCTGAAGGAGCTTTAGCTCGGTACAGAAAATCAAACAAAAAATATATTTATCTTTTTTCAATTTTTGTTTTTTTTTTATTTTATCCTATCTAACTTTATTTTAATTTTTTTATTATATTTTTTATTTTCAAATAAGTGCGATAAACACGAATATAATATTCGTCAATTTACAGTTAAAAGATTTTGTGTTAAATATAAAAATTATTCTCTACCTATTTTATGTGATTTTAATTGTGATGCTACTGGAATAGAGTAAAAATTGAAAAAATTGTTTTATCCAATTTTGAAATTGAATTATTTTTAAATCAAGTAAATCTAAAAATATCATGGATTTACCATAAGTATTTAAATAAAGTAAAGGAATAAATAAATATTTTGAAATTAAAATTTTTATTAATATTCAATTTTCAATTTAAATTATTTTTTAAATATTTTTTTTCCTGTTTTTTTCGTATTTTTAACATTTTAAAATATATTAAATAATATTTTTTAATTGACATTTACACTTTTTAATCAGTTTTTACAATTTTTGTTGTGAAATTCAGTATAAACTGACCGATATAATTTTTATTTATCAAATAAGAAAAATAATTTCAATGATGATAAAAAAAATTTTTATGATCATTAAATTTTTTTTCGATTAAACTAGCTTTCAAAATATTTCCAATCAAATTATTCAAGTTTACGATTTTTTTTCGTTACACTATTTTTTGTTCATCTTATTTTAAGATTCTTAGCTAAAATCTTGAGAATAAAAAAACAAACAATTGAAAAAAATGCGACAAATCAACCATAAATCGAATGAATTTTATTTTTTAATTCATATAAAATGAGTCAATATTGTGTCAAGCCTTTACTAAAATAAAATTTGAATAAAATGATATTATCAGGTAAAAATAAAATAAATAAAATATTTCCTAATTCTTTAAATCAAGACTGTAACAATCCATGTAGAATAGAGTATCCTGTTCCGTGTTCATATCCAACCCCTGTCCCGATCATAGAACATGTTGACGTAATTGTGCAATTAATTTAACCAATTTTGTTAACATTAATTTCCAAGGTTCCTCATCCAGTTTCAGTGCCAGTGCCTGTACCAGTCCCAAAACCATGTCCTGTTCCGTGTCCCGTTGATCTACCACAAAGAGTTTTCATCCGAAAACCGTATCCTGTAGCTGAGCCATGTCCTGTTCCACAACCAGTTCAAATACCTCAAATAGTGCCACAAACAGTTAGAATTTTGATCAAATTGCCCTATCAAATACCTAAATTGGTGGCGGTGCCTACTCCTGTCAAGATTCCAATCAGAGTTCCATATCTTGTTCCATACCCTATCGCCCAACCTGACCTTGTGCCGGACCCTGTTCCGATACCAATATTAATTCGGATTCCCAGGCCAGTTCCAGTACACGAAGATGTTCCTGTTCCCGTTAGAGTTGCTATAAATGAAGCAGTTCCAGTAGCTTGTCCAGTACCGATGCCGGTCCAAGTTCCTGTAGACCAACCATGTATACAGTCTGAGCTTGTTCCTATCCCGGTGCCATGTCCTGACCCAGTGCTTGTTTCATCATGTCCACAATATCAAAATTAGAAAAAAAATTTTTTTTTTAGATTTTATTCAAAATAAAATTGATGTATTTGTTAAGTTAAATATAAAAAAATAAAATTTGATTAAATATGATTAACTAGTTCATAATTTATTAAAAAAGATAAAAAAAAATTTAAACCATAGTGAAAGAGTGACTTAGTCAGAAGATCAAAAAATATTTTCCCGAGCCATATAATTTATCCAAAAAATGCCTGTTAGCTTTGGCAAATTGGTTAGGAAGAAAATTCTAATTTTTTTGTTAAGGCATACCATTCTAGTTTTAGCAGTTGCAGCCTAAAGATTGGCAACATGGCCCTATTGCCTTTGAGAACACAAATTAGAGGACCAGCACCCAAAGAGACTAATCGTAATAAAAGTTGTTTTTTTTTTGTTGAAATAAATTTAATTTTTTTAGCCGAAGCAGGTGATATTATCGATGAGGCCATCACTTATTTTAAAGCCAACATTTTTTTCAAAAGTTTTGACATTCGAGTATGATTTGATAAATTTTAGAAAAAAAAATGTTAACTTTGATTAAAAGAGTGAAGCGGACCGAGTACTAATTTATATCACCTTGTACATCAGCGAGTGCCTTAGAGTTCTGCTGAGAGTAAGTGATAAAAAAGTGAAATAAGATTTATTGACCATTTACCTAGGGACAAAATAAAATTCAGGCACTCAAAGACTTGGACACTTTGGCCAATTCAAAATTTGACATTCCAGGCGAGCCAGGCTTTCCTTTAAATGCTGTTTATGCCAAACCATCGTCTCCCAAAGAGGCTGATGATATGCGAGCATATATGAAGCAACTTAGGATCGAGACCGGATTAAGAATTGGCAACAAAGTCTATGGTGAGGAAGATAGACCCTCGAAATGGTGGCTTTGTTTTGCAAGAAAACGTTTTATGGACAAAACTCTAATTAGTCTTGGACAAATGATTTAAAATTTTGCAATTTTTTTAAATTGATCATTATTTTTTTTTAATTCAATCATTAATAAAGATAAAAATATTTTTTTCCAT
>QEOQ01000428.1:3591-22300 GCA_010279815.1 Brachionus plicatilis | reverse complement strand
ATAATAAAATAAAATAAAAATAAAAAATAAGAAAAAAATAAAATCGGTCGGAGAATAGAGCTTAATTGGTTTTCTTCTTTTTTTTTGATTTTTTTTCATTTGCTTTTATTTATTATCAGAAAGCTTCTTGCCAAATTGCTGATCTAAATCAATTTGTTTCTCACTGTGAAATGACATTAGATGACAGTTTTTTAAGGAAATAGCTACATTAACATTCATTTTGATAATCATCATTAATCATCATGAATCAAACTAAATTTTTTTTGCTAAATTATTTAATAATATTTGAAAGAAAAATAATTTTTGAAATAATTTGTTCTATTAAATAAATTTAATATTCATAAAATTTTGAGCATTAAATAAAAATTTAAATTATTTAAAAGTTTCTTTTTGTTTCATTTTATAAAATTACGCGGATTGTTTGAATCCTTAAAGAAAATATACAAAATGATTTAAATTATGTAAGACAACAAATGAAGTTGGTATCAGTGACCATGCTCAGAGTTTTCACACTAAATTTAACAAAGTCTTGGTTTAAAGGATACGATTTTTTTTTAAATTTTCATCTATTATCAACCACAACAAAAAAACTGTGATTGTCCTTTTTTTTCTTTCACTAATCTTATGCATTATTTTTAATTTAAAAGACGTACTTTTTATCCTTTATACATTTTCTTGTGAAAAAGAATGTTCTTTTTGTACTTTTTAGAATTTTATTTTAGCTTTAGTCCAGAATAGAAGTACTTTTTATCTTTTTTAAAATTTATTATTAGCTTTAATCTAGAAAAGACGTAATTTTTATCCTTTTTGACTTTTTCTATTCAAAAAGAATGTTTTTTTTAACTTAAAAGAATTTTTTTGTCCTTTGTCTTAAATTTTAGTTAAAGGAAAATAACCCTTTAATTAATTAACCATATTAGATAATTAAATTCTATAATTATGGTTTAATTAAGGATTATTTTCGTTTTAACAGAATTGAAAATGATAGTAGCTTTAGGGGTTTATTGAATTTTGGGGAAGATACAAAAAGTATAAAAAGTATGTCTTTTCTAGACTAACATCTATAATAAAATTCTATAAAGTACATAAAGAACATTATTTTTGACTGTAAAAAGGATAAAAAAGTACTTCTATTCTAGACTAAGGCTAATAAAATATTCTAATTTTTAAGTTAAGATGAAGATAATTATCGATTTATCAAAATATGCGATAGACTAAAGTGAAAGAGATGAAAAAATTATTCAAATTTATTAAATTAATAAATGGAAAGTCAGCTTTTTCGTTATTTTTTGATTACATGGCATTTTGGTGGATATTTTCGCCAAAAGAAAGCAAAAAGATCTTTTTTATTTTTTTTCAAATAAATTATAATAAAAGTTCGATTTTTATATGGACTTTTTAGCGATAACTTAAAAATGAATGAAGAAAATTCTTGTAATCTTTTTGACAAAGAAATATTTTTACTTTTTTTTGCTAAAATTTAATCAAAAATATCAAAAAATAAAATTTTTTAATTAAAAATTGAGCTTAATTAAAATCTGAATATCTGAAAAAGTGATTTTTATTTTCGTTCATTTTTCAAGTTGTCTATGCATCAACAAAAATACAGGAAGACTGTTAATTCCTCTAATTCTACGTTTTTGATTTGCAATTTTTGAAAAAAATAGATCTGAATCCTAAATTGAATATTAAAATGCAAATTTTCGCTGTGAAAGCTTTTCCCAACAAATCACGATACCAACAATATCAAATTTATTCTTTTTTTGTGTCTTTATCAGAAAAAAATTAATTTAAAAGAAATTTAATAATCTCAAAATAAACATGAATTTTAAAGTTTATTTAAAATATTATATTTAAGGATATTTTAAGCCCATAGACAAATGCTATTTTGATTTTATTTCCGATTTCAAATTATTGCAGAGCACTCAAATCAATTTTAAATTGAATAAATTTCCTTTTTTTTGTCAACACCGATCATTTAGGTAATAGCCTGCAATTAGACTCAAAATCTAAAATTTTCAAAGCTAAAATTTTGGCATTCAAATCACAAGATTCAGATTGACTTTTTTCTTATTTTAATTTTTTTAATTTTAAATTAAGCCTTATTCAGAATAGATAGAGGAGAAAAAATTTTAAATTTTCCAAAAAAAAAAAAGTGTACTAAAACAAACAATTTTTTGTGTCATTTACTTAAATAATTTCAGAAAAACCGTAACAAAAATCTTCTTAAATAATTAATTTCAACAAGTCCCTAGGATTTTATTAAAAACCCAAATCCGGATCCCGGAGCTTAATTTTTTATTAAACTTCTAATCGGCTTTGCCACCAAATGAGATAATAAACATTTATTTGTCTAAAAGACATTCATTTTAGATTTTTTATTTAAATTATTGATTTTCGGCAATTTAATGATGGACCAGAACTACCAAATTCTCCAAAACAAAACACTGGAAATAATCAACTCTTGCTTTAACACAACGGAGAGTAGCGCCTGTTTGCATTCTCTCCTGCTTATGGACATGACCAGAAAGGCAACTCTTTGGATGAACTTTTTCCTTATTTTTTTTGGTCTTTTGAGCAATATTTTGGTGATAATAGTGTTCAGCCGGCTTGAGCTCAGAAAGCAGTCAATATCGGTGCACACAATAGCCCTTGCCGTGTCCGACATATTTCTTCTCAGTGGCCCAGTGACGCTCAAGTGGCTGAACGAGTACGAGCCGGATTTTTGGTTTTTCCGCACAATTTTTTGGTGCAAAACCCACGGCTACTTTGACATTGTGTTCTGCAGTTGGTCGGCCTGGAACGTGGTTGCTTTGTCCAACGAAAGATGGATGACCATTTGTGGACCAGGCCGTGTGGGCCTCCAGCACGCCAGAAAACGCTCTCTGACCATAGTCATTTTAATTCCCATTTTGTCTCTAGTGGTCTTCATTTGGTTTCCTTTTGTCATCGAGACAAATTCAACCGAGCCCGACAAAATTAGTCTCAACACCTTTATGGAACACAGGGACTGCCAGCCCAAGAACAATTTTGTTCTTTTATTTTTCGGCTCAATCGGCATTTGTCTCACTTATCTTATTCCATTTCTAATGATTCTTTTCTACAACTCTAAAATAATTAAAAAATTAAACTCTCGAATCGAGAAGCGGAAACAGTTTTTCAGTAATTTTTTTACTATTTATATTTAATAATTTATTAAATTTTTTTTATATTTTTAATCTATGATTAAAAAAAATTATTTTTTTTTTAAATTTTAAAGGAAATAATTTTTTTAAAAATTTTAAAGGAAATAAATTTTTTTTAAATTATTTATTTAATACTTTTAAATGAATTAAATTTTTTTTTTCAATTATTTACTTAATACTAAAAGGAAAAAAAAATTTTTCAATATTTAATAATTTAAAAAGAATTAAATTTTTTTAAAATTATTTATTCTATGATAAAATAAAATTTTATTTTTTAAAAAAAGATGACCGGGTTTTGTTGTCGGGCTCGAAGTCAGGTCACAGATCGCGGCTCAAAAAACTATTTTCAATAGTGAGACTTTCTGCCGAAAAGTATGAAATGACCGAGAGGCCAATGGTCAAAGATTATGTGATCCAAATGCCAACTGCAATGATCAATGTGACAATAACCAGTGTGGACGAGTCAGAGATGGCTTCGAATGTGACCACCAAAATGATGTGCGAAAATTTGGACGAAGTAAAAATGGAAGCTAGAGCCGAGCAATTGAGAGCTCGAGAGAGGGAGTCCGAGGCTATGCGCACTAGGGAAAGAATAATCAGGGACCAGCGGCTCAGAAACGACCGCTCAATTAACACAATGCTGATTACAGTGTCTATTACATTTTTGGTATTGACTTTTCCTTACCAAATAGTCTGGATAGCCGATCAGATTAACAAAGTGGTGATCAATTATCAGCTTAAGAAAAATTTTGACAAAGACCAATTGGAGACTTTTTTTATCAAAAAAGTCTGGTTGTACCAGTTGGTGTTCTATACCATCAAAGACATATCGTTGACAGTGAGAAATTTGAATTTTTCAATAAACTTTTTTTTGTACTCGACAATGTCTAATTTGTTTAGAAAAGAGCTCAATTTTTTGTTTCAAAAAATTGGATTCAAAAATTTTAGTTTGTTCAGAAATTCTGTATCGTTTGCTGACAAAGGCGACATCACTTCACCAGTAAGCAAATTTAGAAATCGAACAACACAAATTAACACTTCTAATTAAATTATATAAATTATTTACTTGTTTTATTGAATAAATTTTTAAAAGAAACTTTTTTTAGAAAACATTTTCTAATTAAATTTTCTGAATAAGTCCATTTTTAATTAATAATTAAATTTGATTGCAAAACTTCTAATGTGAATAAGAAATCGAGCCAGCAATCAAAGTATACTTAAATATTTTAACATTAGTTTTTATTTATTTATTCAGTGCGATGAAGAAATATAAAAAAATTTAAAAAGCCAAGAACAATTTTTTAATTTTTAAAATTAGTCTTCCACTATCAAAAGAAAAAATTTTTGACTCTTAAATACTTAGCATAAATTTAAATTGTATATTTTTATTCAGCTAATATAATTTATTTTTATTTTAATTATTTTTTCCATAAGTTTCAAATAATAATTTTCTGCAATAAAATTTCAATGATTTTCTAAAGCATTTAGTTTTTTGCAGACTTGTAGAGTTTTTGCAGAGACTTAATTTTTGTGAAAAATAAACTCTCTAAATAAACCAAAATTAAACAATAATGATTTGAATTTGATCTAAAAAGAAAAAGAACTCGATGAGACCTTATCAATATTTTTGAAGTAAAACTACATCTAGTTTTAAAGAGTATTTTTAGCTTGATCTAAAGAAAAAATAAATGCTTTTCAATAATCAAGCTGCATATTAACAAAAGGGTTTATTTTAGTTAATCCTAAAAAAATGTCAATTATTTTTAAGTCGGATTAAAAAACTTAAAAAATTTATTCTCACTGAAAATTATTTAAAAAAAAAATAATATTTTTAATTAAAAAAAATTAATTAAAAACTTCAATTGAACATTACATAGCCGAATTTTAATTTTTTTCAGTTTCTTTATTTTCTTGGAATTTTCGAAGCCTTGCAGATTGTCTTTTTAATTAAAAAATTTATAATGAGTTTTTTTTAAAAAAAATTAATTTAAAAACTTAATTATACGTTTTTGGTTTTTTACAGCAAATATATAATTATATAAAAGATTAGTTAATAATAAAAGCAGATACATCCAATAATTAATTTTATTGTCAACATTTTGTCAATAAATTTTTATAATAAATTATAAATAACTATTATTTCCTTTTTTTCCATACAAAGTCTATTTGAAAGCATTGTTCATGTTTCTATTAGACCGTTGATTTAATAATCGGAACAATGATTAAGAAATTTCATCAGAATATAAAGCTCATAATTTTCCAAATGATATTTCTTTTTTTTTAGATAACTTGAAAAGTTGAAAAGTCAATTGTATTAGATTATTAGAAATACGTAAGTGCACTTGAAATTGAATTTATTATATTTTAGAAAAAAATTGATAAAGAACGAATAAAAAAAATAAAGAGGCTGTTCGATTTTATTCTAAACAAGCCTAAATTTGGCAAAAATTTTAAGTAAAAAATCAATAGTTTACATAGTAAATTTTAATCAACATTATGTAGATAAAAATTAATAATTAAATTAAATATAAATATAAAATTTTTGAATAATGGCTTTAAGTTTAAAATGTTAAATGTAATTCTCATCCTAATTTGTTTTAATTACCTTCCAAAAGCATTTAATTTTTGTGATTGTTTTTAAAATTAAAAAAAGATTATTATTTAGGGTTTTTAAAAAATAAATTGCTACATTAATTTCTCAGCTTTCAACTTTTACTCTAAATCTTAAAATTTCATCAAAATTAAATTTTGAAAGTACTATACTTTATTTACTTTAGCATATTTTTATTCTCAAAGCGCAGATTTAAATATATTTGTAATAAAATTGATTAACTTTAAAGTCTTAATTAGAATTATAATTTTTAATGAAAATGTTTTATTTAAAAAAAAAAAAAATTTTTTAAATTTTTTAAAAAAGACTAAATTTCTTTTTAAATTAATTTTTTAATTTCTTTTTAAATTAGAGCGACCGGTTTCGGCTAAAAGCCTTCTTCAAAGCTTTCTTAAGTGATTTGTTTCTGTTCTAATAAATTTGGATAAAAAATTGAAAAATTTATGACATTAACTATGTTATTTTTTCGAGCTTCATTTAGTGCCAAGTTGAAATTATTTTTCAATTCCTCTTACAATACATTTAATTAAATAACTTTATAAAACAATAATTTTATTATCTTTAAATTTTACTAAATTTTACTAAATTTTACTAAATAAAATGAAAAATTTAAAAAAAAAATATTTTTCGATTTTAAAACTCAAAAATGCATTGCAAAAAAATTGAAACATTTTAAATTTTAGAAAATAATTGAGGTATTTTATTCCAGTCTAGCAACAACAGATTTTAGATACTTTATCACATGAAAAACACATAACAAAGTAACTGAATTAGGAAATAATAAACGAAAAAGATCTAAATTGGTTAGAGCCTTGTCAACCATTAACAACTTTACAAAATCAACGTTATTAGTTTCAACAAACGATTGAAATATAATATAATATGCCAAATTCACAATTTTCTGAATTTTACAGATTTATTGTAGATTTTTGCAGAATCAGTATATTGTTGGTACAAAGGATGTACCAGTTGCTAAAATTTACAGAACATGTTTGAGTCTTTTTTGATCTTAAGCTTGGACTTTTTATTAAATTTTTATTGGTTTTGTTTTTTGTACCAAAATTCATAGTGCCAAAAACCTGACGAAAATTTTGAGATATTTCAAAAACTTTTAAAATAATTTAAAAAATATAATTTTGAATAAAATATTAGAAAAATAAAAAGATAGTCCATTGGGTCAAAATTTCAAAAATTTTAAATTTCTTTTCTTATGCTAAAATAATAGTTCTCTGAAAAAGGTTCAGAAAAACTAGGTGGTGATAATGAATTAGTTGAAGAAATGAAATAATAAAAAAAATGCTTGTTCTGTATTTGAAGCCATTCAAATTAATGCTTTTATGTTTCAAAGTTAATCAACACGTTATTGCCCTTATCGTAGCTGACTGATTAACACTTCATTTATTTACTTTAAATAAAATTAAGATTTTCTTAAAATTAAAAAAAAGACAATTAATTATTTTATTTGAAAACAAAAAAACATTGATTTATTTATTTGAAATTTTTTAAATTTTTTTTACAAAGTCAACAAAGATCAAATTGATATTATTGTAAATTGATAGTTTGCTACTGATTTAATTATGTGTTTAACCTAACAGCACCAATTTTTAAAGTGTGAAATAAGGAACCTTCTGGGAATACAGGAAAATTCATCGGTATCAATAAAAATTAAATTAAAGCAAAAATTAAATTGTAAAAAGAATTAAAAGAATCAACATTTTTTGAAATGTAAATAAAGAAGACTTTATTGATTGCTTTATTTTAGGTTTAATTTAGAAGGATCCAAATGATGAAAATTGTTCTGAAGAGCCAAGGCTTGAAAATGAAGGTAGAGGAGCTGAGAGTTGTGGGGCATTAAATGAAGCTGATCCGCATGGTGATGGACATGGTGGTGGTGGTGGTGGTGGGCATGGGGCTGGGCATGGTGGTGGACATGGTGGCGGGACAGGTACTGGAACTGGTACTCGTTGAATAACTGGAGTTGGAATTGGAACTCTTTGTGGTACTGGGACTGGAGTTGGGATTTTGAATGGAACAGGTACTGGTTGTGGTACTGGATACTTGTGAGGAACTGGTACTCTTACTGGAACTGGGTATCTTTCTGGCACTAAAAGAAAACAAATTTATTGATCATTTGAATTTTTTGATTGCAATCAAAATAAATAAAAGGTAAATTTACCTGGGTATAGTTTTGGTACTGGGACTCTGTATGGAACATCGACGTGTTCAATAACTGGGTATGGTTGTGGAACTGGAATTCTGATTGGTACTCTTACTGGTACTGGAGTTGGAACTGGGGTTGGAACTGGGCATGCTTGAGGAACTGGTACTCTAATTTGAATTTGAACAGTTTGGGCTTGTGGTACTGGCTCGTGATAAGTGAGTTGAACTGGTACTGGTACTCTTACTGGTACTTTGTATGGAACTGGTACTGGGCATGGTTGTGGAATAGGTACTGGAGTTGGTACTGGAACTGGTCTTGGCACTGGTACTCTAATTGTAAATGGAACTGGGTGTGGAACTGGAGTAGGGATTGGGTATGGTACATGTCGTGGGATTCTAACTGGTACTGGATATGGTTGTGGTACTGGTACAGGTACTGGCACTCTTATTGGGGCTGGTGGTGGTGGTGGAGGTGGACAACATGAAGTTTCACATGATCCACATGATGAACCCAATGATGAAGAGCCGAATGATGAAGAGTCGAATGAGCCTGCAAGAAAAAAATAACAATTTATTTAAAAATGCTAAAAAGTGAATTTTTATTTTTGTTACCAAACATTTTGAATTATTTCTTCTTTTAGATAAGATAAGTAAAAATCCGATATTTTGTTTTTGTAAATTTTAACTTTATTTATATGGGTTCTCAAGGTTTCTGCTTGAATAAATTTGATCTTACAATCGAAATTTTTGATCAGAAATCGTTTTAAAAAAAATCATCGCCAATATTGATTAATAAAAATTCCAAATAAAAAATTGGAATATTTGATTAAAGATGGTTCTCTTGTGTTACATTGATCATTATTGATGCTGTTCATTGTCTCACAATTGTCCACAATTAAATAAAAATAAAACTTGAATTTTCTTTGTTGTTTTATTTGTAGGAAAAAAAATTTTTACATTGATGATCGAATCGATTGTTACCAAATTAGCAATTTATCCAAGCATCGACGCTGTTCAAGATATTCATATACATTCAAATTTAAGATCAAACAAATTGATAAAATGTAGTTGGTAATGAAAAATTTACTTATAAATATCAATATGAAAATTCATTTGAAAATAAACACTTTCTAGTTTAATTCTAGTTGATAAATCGGTTAAATAACGTTTACAATGGCTTCATTTGGATCTTCTTTGTTTGCTGGCGCTGAATTTTCAGCTCCTTTGGCTGCTGCTCAATTACCAGCTTCATTGCCTTTTTCTTTACCATCACTTGACTCATCATCATCATGTGGTTCATGTCCACCACCACCTCCACCACCATGCCCAGCTCCATGTCCACCACCACCATGCAGAATTCCAGTTCCAGTTCCAACCCCAGTTCCAACTCCAGTACGAGTACCACAGTACATAAATGTAAGAAAATATTTTAATTTTCCAAGAAAAAAATTCTTTATTTATTTAAAATAAAAAAAAAATTAATAGGTACCAGTACCAACTCCATGTCCAAGACCAGTTCCAGTACCAGTTCCAAGACCATGCCCATACCCAGTTCCATATCCTCAAAGAGTTCCAGTTCCAACTCCATTCAAAATTCCAGTGCCAACTCCAGTTCCACAACAGGTTCAAATTCCACAACCTGTTCCACAAATAAATCGTGTTCAAGTTCCATTGCCATATCAAGTACCACAACCAGTGGCTGTTCCAACTCCAATCAGAATTCCAGTAAGAGTACCAGTTCCAAAACCATACCCAGTACCACAACCAGTACCAGTACCATGCCCAGTTCGTATCCCAATCAGAATTAGAATTCCAAGACCAGTGCCAGTACCAGTCGAAGTTCCAATTCCAGTTAGAACTCCACAACCATATCCAGTTCGATTACCATGTCCAGTTCCCCAACCATGCCCAGTACCAGTCGCACAACCTGTTCCTCAACCATGCCCACAGCCTGTCCCATATCCAGTTCCAGTACCATGCCCACAACCTGTTAGAATCCCAGTTCCAGTTCCAGTTCAAACTTGCCCACCACCACCACCACCATGCCCAGCCCCATGCCCACCACCACCACCACCACCATGTCCATCACCATGCGGATCAGCTTCATTTAATGCCCCACAACTCTCAGCTCCTCTACTTTCATTTTCAAACCTTGGCTCTTCAGAACAATTTTCATCATTTGGATCCTTCTAAATTAAACCTAAAATAAAGCAATCAATAAAGTCTTCTTTATTTCCTAACAAAAAATTATCTTTTTTTATATATTTTTTTTATGGTATTTTAAATATTCCGATTAACATTTTGATTCCTTTTAAAATATTTTAGTGAGGCAGTTTTCAACAAATTTTGACTGAAGAAATTTTAAAATTTCAAGAAGCTTGAAAATGATTTCTAACATTGGTTTGTTTTTTCTCTTTGGCTAATCAATCGGTCGAGAGTAGTGCTGAATATTTTTCTTTCCTTTAATTTTTTTTATATTTTATTTTTGGTTATACCTAAGAGACAAATCTGGATTTCAAGACCCGAAAAGACGGGTTAATTTTTTACAATCTTGATGAATGTGGTTTTTAAGCATAACCTCTTAATGCAAAAGTCTTTAAGAAACTTCTTAAATAAGTGCCAATTAGTTGCCAATTTTTTTAATTCTTTTAATCAGTATTTTAATGGCTGGCAGACCTTTCCGACAAAGTCACTTCCGACAATTTTTTATTTAACAATTAGTTAAAAAGGTACTTTTCCGACAAAGTAATATCATATAAAAATTGTCCAAAAGATCATTGACGTTTCTTAGGAATTAAGAAAAATTTAATTATTTTAGATAATTTCTCTTACTTATCTTAATTTTGGATGACAACACTGTAAATGATATTAAGAATTTGGTAAAATTTCCTACAAATAAAATTTTATATTTTTTAAGATTTTTTTAATATTTGTTTAATATTTATTTTTGTTTTTTTTTAATATCTCTATTTGAGCTTTTTTTGGTATCCTTGTTTCTTTCATTCAAAATACATCCCATCACAGTCTTTTATTCCAAATGCATTGACTTAATCGATCTAAATTTTTTCTTGTGTTTAGATCTGCGTTCAACAATGTCTTAGGCCAGTTTATCCCGATAATCCTCCTCATAATTACAGTGTGGAACGTGTCCAAAACAACTGGTTTTTGATTTTGAATAAAATACCTCAATTATTTTCTAAAATTTAAAATGTTTCAATTTTTTTGCAATGCATTTTTGAGTTTTAAAAACGAAAAATATTTTTTTTTAAAATTTTTCAAATTTAGTAAAATTTAAAGATAATAAAATTATTGTTTTATAAAGTTATTTAATTAAATGTATTGTAAGAGGAATTGAAAAATAATTTCAACTTGGCACTAAATGAAGCTCGAAAAAATAACATAGTTAATGTCATAAATTTTTCATTTTTTTATCCAAATTTATTAAAACAGAAACAAATATAAATAAATATTATCAAAATTTTATTGAAATATAAATCGACCAAGTAATATTATAATTTTTAATAAATTAATTTTTTGCAATCTTTTATGATGAATTTTTATTTGAATGTTTCGGTAAGTCTATTTGAATGTGCTGACTTGAAAATGTGCCATGAAAATTCAAAACATTTTGCAAATTTTTAAATTCCTGCTAAAAATATAATATAGGCTTTAAATTAATGCTTTGTTGATTGCATTATAATTCTAATTAAGACTTTAAAGTTAATCAATTTTATTACAAATATATTTAAATCTGCGCTTTGAGAATAAAAATATGCTAAAGTAAATAAAGTATAGTATTTTCAAAATTTAATTTTGATGAAATTTTAAGATTTAGAGTAAAAGTTGAAAGCTGAGAAATTAATGTAGCAATTTATTTTTTAAAAACCCTAAATAATAATCTTTTTTTAATTTTAAAAACAATCACAAAAATTAAATGCTTTTGGAAGGTAATTAAAACAAATTAGGATGAGAATTACATTTAACATTTTAAACTTAAAGCCATTATTCAAAAATTTTAATCAAGATCACCATTGTGCTTCTCAAATCAATGCTTGTCAAGGCATCTCAAATTTTGACTTTAAATTTTTTTATTATTTTGAGAAAAATAAAATTTTAATTTGACTTTACATTTCCTGTTTAAATTTATGTTGGTCTTCCTTTAACTGGTCAGCAAGATTTTTTTGCAAATGTGCTTGATCAATCAATTTAATATATTGATTTTTAAGATCATAGATCTCATTAATCTTGTCTTGAATCAATTTATCTCTAGAAAACTAAATTTTTTATTTTATTGAATAAATTTAAAATAAGCTACTTTTGATCAAGATCATTAGATTGCTTATCTATTATTTCTTCTTGTGCTTGTTCAATTTGTTTACAGTCCTATATTTCATCTTTAATTTTTTCTATTTCTTCAAATAATCTTTGATTGCTCATTTTTATTTCTTGATTTTCTTTAATTTCCTTAATGTTGTATTAAATTGTATCCTATTGCTAATTTATTTTTTAATTTTTACCATCCTTCTTTGTGGGCAACTTCCTATTACACTATGGCTTTTGTATTTGTTATTGTTATCTCCTTCGCTTTTACATATTTTTGCCAATGGACAATTTTTTTTGACATAATATCTGTTATCTACTTGTCTANCCTCTAAAACAGAATTTTCAATTCTCTCTCCGTCATCGAAAGAAAGGTCAGCATTTGATTTTGTAATTCGTTTAGCAAGGTTACAATTTGATGCAGTATGACCACGACCATTACATTTGTCGCATTTCAGATCTTTGATCTTACATTGCATAACTTTGAATAACTTAAGGAACTCTACTGAACTGAAAAATGTATTAAAACTATAAAAAACCATTTTCAGTCATGAAAAAAGACCTTCTTATTTCAAAGACCTTCTTATTTTTGAGCTAGAAACTCAGGATCCTGACATAGTTCTTCTGAACGAAATAAAACTTAAGGAATCACAAGCTGTTTCACTCCTTAATGCTCCTGGATATAGAAGCATCTTCAAATGCAGGAATTCTTCTGAGGGTAGAGTAGCGATTAGACAAAATACTTTAGGAAACAATTTCCTTACCTTCACTAATATATTTCCATATCTTCACTAATATATTTCCATCATCACTAATAAAATAAAGCTCCACCAATAGTATATAGCTCCACTATATAATTTGGGGATCATCTAATCAATTTTAAATATTTTGTCATAGCTGGGACAACTACACTTGCAGTGGCGGAAGTCTTGATTGTTGAGTGTGACGACTCGGCACATGTTGATTCCACGGATGAAAACATCGAAGCTCTTCCAACTTGTCTTCTTCAGCGCGTTCTCATAGGTTGTAATATCGGCTGGTTGAAGCTTGTTCTTCTTTGAGAGACCACTGGCAATATAGTGCTTGTTATCTTTGCTGATGATGTTCTTGGCGAGCAGGAGCCACTTCCAGGCACTGTCTAAAAGCGGTTTTGTATCAGCAGTTGGAGTTTGGACGAAGGCTTTGAGGTTGTCTTGATGGGCAATCGATGGGTCACGATCCGTACTCCAGATATGAATAATCTCATCAGTTGACACTTGCGGAGTGAATCAAGTAAAAAAAATCAAAGCTTACATTTCACGAAGACCATTAAAAGCAACTAAAAGACCGAAGTTTTTTTCCTCGTAATTCTCAGAATTGGTTAGTGATGACGAATTTATTTAGATGAGGTTTAATTAATTAGAGTAGACTTCGAAATATATGAGGTTCCATTTAATTTATTAGTGTAGATTTATATAATTATACTCAAAAGGAAATTTATTAGATGAAGAATAGATATTAATTAGATGACGAATTGGAAATATATTAGTGAAGGTAGAAAATGATAGCCATTTATATTTTAGAAATTTAGTCATTAATTTTTTTCATTAAAGTTTTATTTTCTATTAGTTTCTTTATTAGTTATTTTATTAGTTATTTTTAGAATAAAATTTTAGAAAACAAATGGATAAATCATCCATTTTATAAAATAAGAGTAAATGTTAAAAAAATAAAGAGAAGTAAGCACACTGAAAGATATATAACTTACCTGTGTTTTTTTCTATTATTTCCACTTCATTTACAACATGCATATTTTTGTTTAAGGATTCAAGCTGTTCTAAAACCTTTCTTTGAATCACTGTCTGACTGCCAAAATTCCGCATCATATTTTCAGTATTATTTGATATTCTCAAAAGTGTGGTCTCTGATGTTGAAAAATTTGAACTTGATTTATATAATATATTTTATGATTCTGAATAAGATTATTTTAATTTTTTTTTAAATAAATAGCATTGATAGATGTTAAAAAATTATATTAATTTCTATTCAATTTGCCTAATTTTTGGAATTTAAACAAGTTAAACATGTATTTTTTGTAATAAAAGTGTGAGGTCAATTTAATTAAATTTAAATTTTTTTTTTCCAATCTAAATAAAAGTTAAAAGGCTTACTGGTTTGAGTTATCATTTTCGTTGGATTGAGTCATTCTTTCAACTTGATTATTCTGAGTTGATCTTTCTGGGAAGTCGTTTGATGATTCAATATTTTGAGTAAATTTTCGCCGATCTTCTTGAAAAACATGAATATCTAAACTTTCGTTTTGCATATCGTGATTCAAATTATTATTAGACTCATGTTGCATTAGATCATTAGATACATGATTTGATGAAGCTGTCTGTTGTCCCTCACATCCTGGAATATTCAAGCTTTTTGGAGTTTGTTGATTAATTGCTAAATCGGATTGCTGGATGTTTACGAATTGAGTCTGAGAATTGTTGAGGCTTACGGAAGACTGAGGAACTAAAGATATTGATTGAGTATTTTCAAGAATATTTTCCTGTAAATTTGAAGAAAAATTGGTATTCTGGCTCATATATTCGTGTCTGAACACATTTCTATTAGCCTTAGAAATAAAGAAAGAGATAAGATGTAATTTTTCATAAAGAATAAAAATACTAGTTGTGATGTACTTATTGGGATCTTAATTACAGAAGCATTAAGAACTGTTGCTCTTATTGAAATTTCTCTATTTTGAACTATTTTTTTGACTTCATATTCTAAACCAATTCGGCACTGAGAGTTTTTAATTAAATTTTTTAAAATAAATTTTCTGAAAAATTACATACAGTTTCTTCATTAAAATTAATTATTTGATGAACAGGAACATAAGTTTCTGGTCGGAACATAATTTCTCGAAAAATGTCAGCGTTTTCACAATCACATGACAAAAATGTCATTAAAATTGAATCTTCCGTAGCAACACGAGTGTCTTTAATATTTATATTATCCAAATTTCTTGAATTAGTCTGACCTCTTCCGTTTCCTCGGCTTCGTGATACTCTCCTTCGTCCAACGCTCCTACCACGACTATTTCTCCTTACAGATCTAGAACTACTGTGAGTCACCCTGGAAGTAGTAACTTCCTGTAAGCTTTGGTTTCTTCGACTTGTTCCTCGAGTAGACATGATTGCAAAATATAAAATAAATGTTTTTTGTAAATTTATCGATTTAGTTTTTTTTGAAATACAAGCGATTCTTAAGTTTAATTAATTTTAAATAAGAATTTAGATCTATCTCTTAATAAAATCTAAATCAACCACTAATACTGAAATCTTAAATAACTGGATTAGTTATTTTTAAAGAATAAATAAATTTATGAACTAATTCAAACAAATTTCTAATAAACAAAAACATTTGTATAATATTTTTTAGTTCTAAGATATTATCCTTTTCAGAATAGTTTTTAAAAAAGTCTAGCATTTTATAATAGTCAGTTTGTAAGAGAAACTGTTCAAAAAATGTCTTTGCTCTTTGAAAAAAATAAAAGTAAAGCTAAGAAAAGAGTTATTTTTCAATTTTATTAATAAAGAGCATTTTTATTTAAGAAGTTAAAAAGGACAAACCATTTTTATTTGAGTTTTTTTCTTTTTTTTGTTCTTATTTTCTTAAAAATTTGGTTTGTTTTTTTAATTATTTAGACATGAGAGATAGGATAGAGTATATCTGATAAGGCAACAAATTTCAAGACTTACATACTTAAATAAAAGGCAAAAGGGCCAACAGAATTTGTCGTAATTTAAAAAAATAATTTCTAATATTTAATTATTTAGTACTAAAATGTATTTAGTCATTTGAAAACAATCTTAATTCTTTAGCATACTTTGAACTTCTGAGAGAACATTTAATTCCTTTTGCATTTTCTAAAATTGGATTAAATGCAGTTCTTTTACAAGATAACGATAGCAAGCACAGTGCGTTTATTAACAAAAATTTGATTGATTCATCGGGATTAATTTGGGTAATTTTTAGTTAAGTTTAAGTTAATTTATATTTATTCACAAATAAATTTGAAAAAATAGAACGGAACACCGGCCAATTCTCCATACTTAAACCCAGTTGAAGATCTTTGGAATGATTTAAAGCAATTTATAAGAAAAAAATTTCCCAAAAATAATCAAGAAACAAATAATGCCATAAATGAATACATTCAGGCTCTAACACCAATAAAATGCAAAACTTTTATAAAAAAATTGTCAAAAGTAAAGTTTAATTAATTCTTGAATTTTTAGTTTGTTAAAAATATTTTTAAGGTTTTACCAAAAATTATATATATATAGAAGGGAGATTGGTCGAATATGTGAGATAATAGGGAAAAAAATGAAAGAATTTGCTTTAATTATTTTTATTTTTTAGTTTAAAATATATATTTGTGAAAGACCAATACTGTGCCGTAAATTAACTTGTCACATCATATCATATGATATAATTTGATATCAGATGATATTATCTGATATCAAATGATATTATCTGATATCAAATGAAGGAAAGTTTAAAAAAATGATATTAAATGATATCAGATGATATGATGTGACAAGTTAATTTCCAACACTGCAAATTTTTATTAGAAATTATCTTCAGATTTTTAAATTCTTATTTTAGAATAAATTTAAAAAAAAATTTTCCTGATATCAACTGATATAAGCTGATATCAGCTGATATGAGGAGAGTTAAAAAAAATGATATCAGTTTATATCAGATCATGTCATTTGATATCATTTGATATCAGATGATATGATGTGACAAGTTAATTTCCGGCACCGTAACCAAAACTATCATTTATTTATTTTATTTAAAAATTGCAAATGTGAAAGTCTTGCTATTTCTTTCAGTCTCATGAAGAAAAAAAAATAAAAATTTTGACTAAAAATATTGATATAATGTTGAACAAGTTTCGAAATTTTCGAAATTGAGGAAAAATATTTAAAACTTCAAAAAAAAAATTTTATGTAAATTTCAATATTTAACGTTAAAATATAAACAATGTAACTTCGAATAAAAAAAATTCTATTAAAAATTAAAAAATAGTAAAATTCCTCTCTAATTAATAATACTGAGTTAAAAAAAGAAAAGGAATTGAGAAAAAATTTTGAATTCATCTACAACCTTTAGTCCAAAATATGGCTTAATGACAGCGAAACATAAATTTCAGCACTTCTCAATAATAATGACCAACATCTTTTCATCTTGAACAAACTAATTTTTCTCAAATCGTTCAAAAATTTAAATGATTAAAATATTTCTATTACGTATATTTAATTTTTAAAAATGTTTTTTTTCATGATAAATTATTTATATATTTTTTAATTTAATCAAGCTTTTTGGTATCAATCTAAATAGCTTTTTTTATTCGAAAAATTACAGAAAATTAGCAATTAAGCAATTTTGAAAAGATCCAAGTCTAGATTTCAAAATTTTTTCAAAAACTTAGAAATAAACAAAAATTAAATATGAAAAAGAATTTACTTCATTAGATTATTACTATGATTGCTACTTTTTTACTATGAAAATTTTCAATTTTTTTTTTGAATAGGGTGTATTTAGGAAAACTAATATGGGAGATAAAAATTTAGAACTACATTTCAAATAGAACAATTAGAATTTCGTAGTTTAAAATTTGAAATAATCACTAAACGCTAAGAATTGAAAAAAATTAAAATTAATGAGTAAAACCCTCTTTACATTATGTATTGATTTTGATTTAAAATTATGTGCGTATAAGAAAATTAATGCATAAAAATATAGTAAAACAACCAAACGAAAATCGACGAAACTTTACGAGTTTCAACGTAAATTTCATAAAGAAATTTTACATATTTATGCTTAGAAATATATATTCGCAAAAAAATTTGAATTCTAGTAAAGTTATTTAAGAGAAACGAATTCAAACTTAGAACCAAAAACTAAATTTAACTATTTTTAATGATTTAAAATTTTTAAGCTATAGAAATTTTAAATTTTATGATTTGAATACAACAAAATGTTGCTTTATGAACAAGCTAAATCGCTGCTTGATTTTAATCAAAAATTAGATATAAATCTTCTTGATGGAGTGGTAAACCTAATGTACAATGGCAATGGTGATGGGGTAATTTTTTTCGCAGAAACATCTTTCTAAATATTCACTAATTTTTAATTCAAAATAGCAAAGACAAGCAGCTGAAATTTTATCCTCTATCAAAGAGCATCAAGATTCCTGGACCAGAGTTGATACCATTTTGGAATTTTCACAAAATCAGCAAACAAAATATTTTGCTCTACAAATACTTGAGCGGACTATTAAAACTAGATGGAAAGCACTTCCGCGAAACCAATGCGAAGGTAAGATAAAAAAATATTTATTTACAGAATTATTAGTTTAAAAATAGCAATCAATTATTTTTTATTTACTTTTAAT
>QEOQ01000203.1:55145-116754 GCA_010279815.1 Brachionus plicatilis | reverse complement strand
CTTTCCAAAAAGGAATTTAAAAACGTTCAATCCAAAAAGGGACCTTTAAAAGGAGCTTAAATTAGGGCTTTCCAAAAAGGACCTTAAAAAAGATCTCTCCAAAAAGGAACTTAAAAAAAGGCCTTTCCAGAAAGGACCTTAAAATGAGCTTCCAAAAAAGGAGCTTAAATAATAGCTTCCCAAAAAAGGACCTTAAAATAGAGATTCCCAAAAAGGACCTTAAAAAAGATCTCTCTAAAAAGGACCTTAAAAAAGGCCTTTCCAAAAAGGGACCTTAAAATAGAGATTCCCAAAAAAGACCTTAAAATAGAGCTTCCCAAAAAGGATCTTAAAATAGAGCATCCAAAAAAGGACCTTAAAATAATGCTTCCCAAAAAATGACCTTAAAATAATGCTTCCAAAAAGGACCTTAAAAAAGAACTTCCCAAAAAGGACCTTAAAAAAGGGCTTCCCAAAATCCAAATAAGGAGCTTAAAAAATAGCTTCCAAAAAAGGACCTTAAAATAAAGATTCCCAAAAAAAGACCAAAAAAAAGGCCTTTACAAAAAGGAACTTAAAATAAATCTTCCCAAAAAAGGACCTTAAAATAGGGCTTCCCAAAAAAGCATCTTAAAATACGCCTTTCTAAAAAGGGAACTTAAAATAAAGTTTCCCAAAAAAGGACCTTAAAATAGAGCATCCAAAAAAGGACCTTAAAATAATGCTTCCCAAAAAATGACCTTAAAATAATGCTTCCAAAAAGGACCTTAAAAAAGAACTTCCCAAAAAGGACCTTAAAAAAGGGCTTCCCAAAAAAGGACCTTAATATAGGCCTTTCCATAAAGGACCTTAAAATAGATCTTCCCAAAAAAGGACCCTAAAATGGAGCTTCCCAAAAAGGAACTTAAAAAAGAGCTTCACAAAAAAGGACCTTAAAATAGAACTTTCCAAAAAGGACCTTAAAATATGCCTTCCCAGAAAAGGACTTTAAAATAGAGCTTCACAAAAGGACCTTAAAATAGGCCTTTCCAAAAAAGGACCTTAAAATAATGCTTCCCAAAAAGGAACTTAAAAAAGAGCTTACGGGTGTGATATAGCGACATCTTTGTCGATATCACTGAAGTTAATTAACTTAACCATGAGCGTTTAAGTTATGATGGAGCATAAATACATGTTCCAATACGTCTAACGAGGGAGATCGGATAGACGGGCCCAAGGGTACTAATGTAAACATTACAACGGGGATAAATTCACGGGTGTAAATTATTATGGGGACAATTTACAGACAATCGGCAATTTTCTTCAAAGATCGTAGCAAACACATTTGACAAGTAATTATGTGGTATCATATATTGGATATTACTGAAATCATATTAAAGACATAAATTTAAAAAAATAAATCAAAAGGTCTTCTTTTTTCAAGCGAAAAGGTAATTCCATATTCTAGTTATCGTTCTACGATTTTTAAACAGTATTATGAAAAAGATTGCATCGATTTCTTTTAAGTCGAAAATGGAAACAACAATCCTGAAATTAAAGAAAATTGGGAGTTTAAAAAAGTAAAAATTCAAAAATAGAAAAAGGTATACATTTTTCTAAACCTTTCTCTTTCTGATTGACAATTTTAAAATTTTACTTTTTTTTTATTTATATTCAAATTATACGAAAATGACACGGTAAAAATGTTATTGAGCTTTTCACATAATGAGATTCTCAGTGACGAAGTAAATTGAATCTTTTAAAATTTTTGACTTCTTGAAATTCGTTTTGTAACAGTTGTCTGGTCAGCTTGGCGGTCTGATTTTTTAACCGCCAAAAAATACAAAAAAAAAAGCTGGAGGTCAAATAGACGGACAAATTTCAAGCGGACAAGAACAAAAATCGTGAAATTTTTGGACGAATAAATTTTTAAATTTTGTAAAAATATAGAAAATATATTAATTTTTTTGATAAAAAAAAAATTTTATAGGAATACTTTTTCTTTTCCTAAGAAATTTTTATTATTTTTAAGAATTTTCTGCAAAAAAAAGTTGATCTTTTTTTATGGCTGCCCAAAATCTTGATTAGCCAAATAACCGCCCGCCAAAAATTTGAAAAAAAAAATTTCGTTTTTTAAAACCGAGTTGAATACGCAAGATTACGATACATTTTTTTCCTTTAATATCAAATAGTTAAGAATTAATTTAGTTTGATTTTAATTCTAAATTAATATATCAAATCTTTGAATATTTTCAAAATATTCCAATGGACTGCATTTTTATTTAATTGGCTTATTTCAACAAAAATCTTATAGGTTTATTCGCAAATATATTTGAAAAAAACCAAAATATTATAAAATCTGATTAAAATTTAAGTTTTTAATTATAATTCTTTATTTTAAGTCTTGTTACCGTTTTTAGTTTAGCTTTTTTTCTCAAATATCTTGATCCTTAAAAATCATCAGTGCAAAATTATTTTTTTAGGTTGCATTAAATCAATATTCTTACTTTGTTGAGAACTGAATCGGAAATTGTTTTTGTAGACAGACATCTAAAAGGTACCGAGTTAAGGGACGTTGATGATTTGCTTTGGTCGTTGCTAAATGTTTCGATGAATGAATTGTGATTAAGGCAGTCTCGGGACATAATCTGGATGTTTTTCATTTTAGGAGGCTTTGGGGGAGCTTTATCGGTAAAGTTATCTTCGTGCAACTTGCCAATTTCGTTTTGGTCAAAATTGTTAATAAACTGGCCAAAGTTTTGATCTTCTCCACTCAAATTGCTTATTGGTCTTGAACTCTGGTTACTATTGCTTGTACTGCTGTTATTTAAATTTTTGAATCGTCTCAGAGGACGCTTTGAACTTATGGCTTCGTCAAGAACAATTTTTCTATTAGAGAAGTCTTCGTCAGAATTCACTGATTTAATTGAAGAAATTGAATCTCTTTGTGAGCTATTGGGTATGAGACCAAAAGAGCTCGTATTTGGCTTATCACACACGCCAAAGTAAGATAAAATTGTTCTTCCTGTGTAGTTTTCTTGCACTTTATTTAGAAATGATTTGTTAAGACTGTTTTGGTCACTTGAACTTGGCGTTTTAGATAAAATTTTTGGAGTTGATTCAAAGTTTGCAATGCAATGCAATTCAGCATTCTTTTTGTATTCATTGAGTGTTGGTAAATCAAATAATCTCTTGAGCTTTGGTAACTGTTCATTTTTTATTATATTCAAAAGGTGATCTGTTGGCAAATGATTAATTGCCGATTCAAGTAACGCTTCGCCCCAATTTATTGTGTCAACTATTAATTGTTTTAAAAATTCGCTTTTCTTTAAATTTTCGCTTGGTTCAGTTAAAAGAAAAAACTTTTTGTATTTTGGTAGACCGCCTAGTACTCCAGGATCAATTGTTCCTTGTATTAGCAACTTATCTGATTCACTTACTTCATTTTCTACTTGAATTTTGTTGTACGATTCTTTCAACTTTTCCAATCTCTCACTTACAATGTTTATAGCATTTTGAATCGGCGATATATGCACAGTATTTTCGTCGATTACAGGATAAAAATTAATTACATCTGGCAAAGGATTAGAAATAGTGACATATTTTTCGACTAGCCACCATAAAGTAGGATCCTCTTCATTTAGTACACTGTCTTTTCTGTAAGAAAATTTAAATTTTTTTACTTCATTATGTTCATAGTATTTTATTAATTTGGGTGAAACTTTTAATGCCTTGAAACCAACAATTGGCTCATAAATTGGACTGACACTTATTACTTGAATAAAATGATTTAGAGATTCAGTCTCATATTCGGTCACTTGATATGAGTGCGATATGCGAATCGAATTAGGAAACCAACTCTCTACTCTTTGTCTAAATGTCATGATTTGCTCCAGAGGTTCGCTTCGAAAAACAAATCGCTTGTTTTGAAAAAGTTTTGGAAATTTTTTGCCATAAAATCCCACCAAAAAGTATTTGCACTCGTACCTACTAACTTTTAAAATGTTTTCGCACAAGTCTGCTTGTTGACGCAAAAATTTGTATAACTTATCAAAGTCAAATTCAGATTCATAAATGCCTCTGAGGATTTTGGACAATTCAAACCCTTTTTCCCATGCCAGACCTGATCTATAGTCTTCAATAAGCTCCAAAAACAATGCTTCTTTCAAATTTTTGTGTATTTTTTCAGTTTGATAAGATTGGTGAATAAGATGTGGGTCGAGTGGCTCATTTGTCCAATACAGCAATTCGGCATGAAGTTTAAGTGTATTTGCGGCACAAACTAAATTATTGCATCGTTTGTGTATTTTTCTTAATTTTTCGATGTATTTCACATAAATATCGTAACGCTTAATATTGCCATAGAAATTCTTAATAGAAAAAATTAAATTTTTAATCAATTTTTATTATTACATTTTAAAATTAAAAAAATTACTAGAATTTCATTCAAGTAAAGAGTTTTTAGCTGATCGGATGAATCAAGTTCCATTGTTGAATATTCTACTAATAAATCATATAGATCAATGACATTTTTGACAAAATGTTTATTTTTTTTCAAATGAATATGAGAGCTGAATCTTTCGTTCATTCTTAAAAATTAAAAGATTAAATTAAAAACAAGGCTTAGACATTTGATTAAAAATGCGGCATCTTGAAGTTGATGATCAATTCAAAATTTTAGGCAATGTGAAATATTTGTAAAAAAATTACAGTACAAAAAGTAAACACTTTATAATTTATTTTCTAATTGTGCAAAAATGTTTCTGTAAAGAAAATAATATTGTACAAATTTGTACAACCAAATTCCAAGCTCTGCAAAAACTCTGCAATTTTCTGTAAAATGCACACCATCAAAAAATATTTGATTAAAATATGCTATAAATTGCAGTTTTTGAAGAGCTTGGAATTCGATTGTACAAATTTGTACACTATTTTACTCTTTACAGAACCATTTTTTACACTAACCCTAACTTTTGGAATTAAAATGATATTTTGAATTGATCATCAACTTCAAAATTCCTAAAAATTCATGTAAATTTAAATCATTTTCTTCTTTTTCTTATTGTGTTAAAACTCACATTTTTTCAAAAGAATTTCTAAATGTTATATCTCTTTTTTCAAATTCTAAAAGTTGATCTATTGTGGTTATTACCAATCTAGGTACCATAAAATCATCAAAACCAACTTTGGCTCCTTTATTAATATATTCACAATTGATCATGTCAAAAATTAAAGGAATAACCGCATATTGAATTTCTGTCACAGGCAACAATGAAACTTTGATAAATGATGAAACTTTTTCAGGAATAAATTTGGACTTATTATCAGCCAAATTGTACCACATCCTTTTTATCTCATTTGCCACTTTTATTCTCAAGTCATCTGTCTTATTCAATTCCATGGATCGTTTGTGTCTATTGAACTTTTCTATTTGAAGACAAGGATCAATTGCTATCAGAACCATACACTCAAAATAATCACTCCAAATGGCTTTATTTAAGGAATCAAAATTTTCAAAATGATAAATTATAAGTTTTTCCGATATTTTGTTTAAAACTTGAAAAACAACCATATTTCGTAAAACAAGTAGTTCATACCAATTTTTTGGGAATATTTCCTTTTTCATCAATGTTTTACATACATGAATTAATTTAACCATTTTCAATTGACAAATTTCATTATCGTTTGTTATTCCTTTTTGCTCAATTAATAACTTAAAAACTGTTTTGTCTATGAATGACGAACAATTATTCACATAGCTTTCAATCGAATTTGATTGATTCGAAGAGTCCAGTATCATGTCAAAACACTGAGGGTTCATTAATCTCATTATTGATATTATAATAGTTCCAAACAATTGCTTTGAATTTAAAATGATGAAATTCTTTTAATGTTTCAATGTTTTGTGGCTCAAAAATTACTTTTGTTGAATTTGCATGATTTAAATACAAAAATATTCCTGATAAGCATGGTAATAGTGTTGATACCTGAATCACCTCTTCTTTTATCGTACCCTTAGTATTTAAAAACTTTTATTTTATTTTGATTTTTTTCGGTTTTCTTATTAATTTAATATGCTTAAAACTGTTAAAATTTTATAAAATACCGTATTCCCTCGTTGGTTTATGCTGTACTACAAGCCAAGACATTCAGATTAAAACATCAAATTAACAATATTTTAACATGGGTGAGATGTACTTTGGCGCATAGCCCAAAAGCTGGTAGCTTTATTTTTGGTGCAGCATAATCGAACGAGGGAATACGGTATCTAGTTAATAAATATATATATTATGTGCTTGAATCATTTGGCACTGTTAAATTTCATATAAAACTTGCAATACAAAGAGAAAATTTTTTCAACTATTGTTCTAATATTCTAAAACTTTATCTAGAGATGGGTTGTAAAGTTCTTTTCAATTCAATCGTTTAAATTCACAAAATTTTGAACAAATTTTTTACTATAAGCAAAAATTTAGTCCTGTAAAATACTTAAAAATTAAGCAAGATTATTAATTCCGAAAATGTATGTCTGCAAAAACTCTGCAAAGCAACTGCACAGTTGATAAGAACACTTTTTAATGACGTGCAAAAAATTTCACACTATTTTGCAGAATTATTTTACTGCGCTAAGCAAATTTGCTTAAAATCAAGCATTTTACAGAACTAAATTATCTCTTTTAGTAAAAAAGTTATTCAAGTTTTTCTGAATTGGAATGATCAAAATAAAAAAAAATCCACAATCCCATTTGGAGATGAAACAAAGTGAAACAACTTTTGTTTCACCTACTGTGAAAGTCTGCAAAATATTGAAAATAAAACACAATTAATTGGCAAAGAATTAGCAAGCTTTGGCAGTATGTGAAACAATTGTTGTTCCAATATTTTTCTTCTTGTATTAGGGAAGTTTTGTATGAAGCTTGACAGTGCCGAATCATTTTTTCTTTCAATTTTCTAAAAAATTAATATGCATCGCCTAAGTATGAATTTATGTTTCAACAATAAAAAATTTATAGAAATTTTGAACATATGTTTATGCCAGTTGAATCAGAATTGTTTAAAAGTCCAAGTCCGGACTTGGACTCTAATTTTAGTGTCTATGACTTAAAAATCAAGTAATTTTTAAGTCAAAATTAGAATTTTTCCCGTTCCATGCAGTCATTATCACGGCAACATTAATATTTTGCCGCTACAGGTAGTTATTGAGGGGGTCTAGCCAAAGTTAAAGTCACTATAATTAAGATCCAAATCCTGATTTTAATTAAAAATGAAACAATTGAAGTCCGAATTCGGACTTGACTTTTAAACAACACTGAGTTGGATATTTAAAATAAAATTGTAAATGGTATTTTTTTGTTTTATAAAATATTAAATTTCTAATTAAATAATATCTTATCGTTGACCTTTTCATTCAAAGATTAAAAAATAAAATCTAGATGAAAGAAAGCTTCCTAATGTTCCTCGAGTAAATCAACTTACAATTTTTTGCTTTTCAAGAACATTCATTAGTTCGGCTGTTATTTTTCCTAAAGTTTGAATTCCTTGATTTATTTTGTCACATTCGTTGTCGTTTTCGTATGTTAAATAATGTGCTATGACTTTGCACATTGGCTCCAGTAAAATCTTTCTGCTTTCTAATACAATCAAAAATTTGAATCAAACTATTTTAAATTATTTATTTAAAAATACCTGAAAATTCAAACAATTTTGTTTTAATGATCTTGGACAAAAATTGCGTTTGAAGTACAAAGCGGCTCTCAAAAAATCCAACGTAAAGCTTACTTGACAAAAAAGGTTATCTCAAAAACTAAAAGGAATTATTTTTTACCTTATACTTTCAATTGAATATCGATTCGAAATGAGTAGAATAGTTATTAAATTAACTACGTTCTTTAGAATAAATGATTGTATTTTTGTTATTTTAGCTTGGGGACTGATATCAGCCATGCTCTCATAAATAGATGATGTTTTTTTGGGGTCTAATTTTGTAAATTCAACCATCAGTTTAAAAATGTCTTCAATGTCTTTATTAAATGTTTCTCCTTTTGTATTTATATTATTCGATTTGTTGTAAATTGACAGCAGTTCTCTCGATCTAAATGCGAATTTAAAAATATATTCAATTGATTTTATTGCGTTTATTGTAAGCTCATCATTTATTTCTGAATAATTTGAGTTAACACTGGATCTTGAATTGAAACTCTTTTGATCGACCAGTCTTTCTTCATTTGTTTCAAAATTTCCACTCAAACTATTTCTGTCAAATTCACCATTTATTCGTATAGATTTATATTTTTCATATGTTGCACTTAGTAATTGATAAAGGATCCTTAAAATCGGCTTGTGCACCAATGTAATGCAGAAATTTTTTTCTAAATATGCATCAATCACCGATCTAAAACTAGCATATTTACTTTGATTTTCGATTATTTGAAAAATAAACACTAAAATCTCAAAAACACGAGGTTGAATAGACATCCTGTGAAATTCTATTGTTTTCTCATTGATTTTTTCGTTTTTGTTTTTTAAATCAAGTAAAATGTCGATTAATTTATCAAGTATTGCTTGTAAGAATTTGACAATTTCAGATGTTTGCTCTTCTTTTAGTGATGATAATTCGTTCAAATAGCCTAATAGACACTGATAATGGTTCTCATCAAGGTTCTCATAAGTTGGAAATGACAGCAAATTCAATAAAGTAACTTAATTTGCGAATTTAATAAAATTAATTATTTTTTTTTTTATTTTATCATTTACCATTCTGAGTGAGCTGTGTCGATACGACTTTAACTTTAATTTCAAGAAATTCTTTCAATTTATCTGGATTATTTTGCCAATTATTAATGCTAAATGATTGGAACTTTAAAGGAATAAAGCATCCATTCATCACTATTGGCTCAATTTCGGTCTCGATTCTGTTTATCTTAAGAGATTAAAATGTTTTAATACTTCAAAATTAAACAAAATAAAAATTACTGGAAGGTAACAATGCATATCCTTGATGACAGATCCATCTTCATTCGTTATTTGCAAGAAGCTAATTCCAATTATTTTGTTCTTATCTTTAGTGTCGTGAGAACGACTACGAACCAAAAACCTAAGGTAAAGTTTCTTTAATTCTTTGACTTTTTTTCCACATGGAATGGAAATCTTTAAGATAAAATAAAAAATTTAAAAATTTGCAAAATTTTTGGCAAATCTAATTTAATAATCAAATTTTCATGATAATCTATAAAAATTATCTTGAAAAATTATTTTAAAACATTTTTAATTTAAAATTTGAATTCAGAAAAATATTATCAGGTGCTGCAAATCATGCTAAACAATATTATTGTGCATAATTCTGCATGCACAAAAATTAACTTTAATGTTGGATGTTAACTTTGAAAGTATGTTTCAGCAATAAAATTTAAAAATCAAAAATTACTTAAAAACCTCCTTGCATGAATCAATAAAATTTGATCATTAGCTTCAATATTGCCAAGAATTAAGTATGTATAATCAAGCTAAGGCAAAAAGAAGCATGATATTACTTATAATTTCTTTTGATATTTTATTTTGACAATATGAAATGTATGGTCAAACAATTTATTTAAACAAAATTAATAAAGATAAACTCAAAGTATAAATGCAATAAAAATCATGAGGTTTAAAGCTAAAAATAACTAGTTTCCTAATTAAATAAAAAAGTTAAAAATTTATTTCGTAAATCAACTAATTTGAGAAAATTCTTCAAATATTTATTATTATTATTATTATTATTTAAAAAAACTTAAAAATACTTTTTTGCTAAAATTTAAAATTTATTTTAAAATTAGTTCCGTCAAAGGCTGCTAATAATGTGCCAAATCTCTGCAAAATGCACAGCGCTTGAACACATTGAAATCTAATTTTTGCTTTATTTGAAAGTTGCACGATGTCGTAATCACGAAACTATTTAAAAATTTTAGAAAAAAAGTTATTCAATTTTTTATCATTATTTACTGAACTTTTATTTAAAGAATAAGAAGATAATATTTGAAAATTAAGTTAATTTCTTAACTTCTTTTTTTGCATTTAATTTTTTTGGATAAAGACCAAATAATTAATCTTTTAAAAAAAATAGACGCTGATCGATATTACGAAAAAAATGTGTTTTTGTTGATTCACTCTCTTTACACTAGGTTCACTTGTTTTATAAATCTAAGCAAAATCTGTTTATTTTCAAAAAAATTTGTTACTCTGTTATCGGCAGATGCCCGTAAAAAAAATTCATCAAAATATGCCTAGTTTACTAGAAAGAATGGAACCATTTAAGTTCAAATTTTAGTCTAAATAAATAAATTTGATCAGAATTTTTTAAAATTGTCAAATAACCGGCTATTAATTCAAATAATAATTAAATTATTTATTGGAATTAATTGTAGAAATACTAAAACAATATTTTTGGCTTACCTTCACAATTTCATTCCATTTCGGTTTGTCTTGTTTAAAATAAACCATTGACTTGTAGAAAAAATATTTTTTTGAATCCTTTTGATTTAAATCTTCATCAAAACTAACAGGATCTTCAATTTTTTTATTATTTTCTTCCCTTATCTGCACAACGTTTATAATTAATTCATAATTTCTGGCCTTCTGGAATTCTGCACCAACAATCGTTATAAAGAATTCGTTTCTATAATCATCTTCGAATAAAAAAATTTTTTAGATATTTTTCTTTTAGAAAATTTTCCCTCCTACCTGGCATTATAATTTCTGGAAAATTCATTTTTCGACAAATTTTTGGATGTATGTGACCATATTTGTTAATTATCTATCAAGAGAATTAATTTTTAGTTCAAATAAACATGTGAAAATTTACATTTTTATACGACAGCTCAAATAGCTCAATGCGAAAAGTAAGAGTAAAAAACATGTCTTTATTTATACTTCGCGAATTTTTCAAATCATGCACTTCTTTAATGTTTAAATTTTCAATGATATTTTTTGGCGATACAATAGATGAATCAAATTCGGACACACTAAAATAGAATGAGAAAAGAAAAAAATGGGGGACAAATAAAACACAATTTAATATTACTATAAAATCATTGATGCTTGAAAATTTCTAATATCTGCCGAAACGTATACTAGATTGCACAAATTTGATCCCAAGTCATATAAACCGCCAGCAAATTTCTTACTAACAGAGGCTAAGAGGTCTTTTTCATTGTACCTTGTGTGTTTTACTGAATAAACTACTAGCAATAGTTTATATCCTTTTTTCGTATACTCAAAATCTTTCTCGCTTATGTCACAAAAAAATACAAATTTTTCATTATTATCAGTCAATGTTGTTCTTTGAAACGAGTTAGCTGAGTGTTGAATGTTAGTTAAATTTTTTGTATTTATCAAATCGTCCATTTGAAAGTACGCATTTTCACTTAAAACATAAAATACAAATGAGTAGACATTTTAAAATTTTTCTAGCCAACAAAATATTTACCACAAATAAAAACTATTTTCTGGAGAATTTTCTTTATAAAGATACATATTTACACATAATTCTGTGATGTCGTGTGCTGATTGAAAATTAAAACCACTCACCAGACTTTCCAGAGATACTTTAAGACAATAATTTGATGACGGCTTGGCCAAATGTAGATTGGACACTGTTTGTGGTTTATGCTCAAATTTTTGCTTCAAATAAACAATTTTTACATTAAACGAGTTAACTAAATTAAGTTATCTTACTAAAAAGCTGTCATTTACTTGTTCATCTTTAGAAGTGATCGAGTTAAGAGCACATGATTGCAAAGTGTGATTGTTTATTTCACTATTTTTTTTTAATTCCTCATACAAAAATAAAGTAGTGGCATTTGTTGAATGCAAACGATTATAATTGGAATCAAAAGCAACCACGTCAAGTCCAAGCATACTGTTTCCTTGTAAAATTTTGCTCAAATTTGACTTTTTCAAATCTCTAATTTCGTCCTAAAAATCAAATAAACTAGATGTTATTAAATATTAATTTTAATATAGCAACATATTTACAATTGACGCTCTGTTTTCTACAATAACATTTTTTAAATTTAAACCATTTTTAAAATATCCCATCAAACAGTGGTTTTTTTTTTGGTGTTCGATTTCCTGGTATAAAAAAAATAACAAAACAAAAATTTAAATCAAATTATTATTTTATAAATTACATCAAATTTTTCCAGCCATATAGTTGTCCACTCTTTCAAAACTCCTTCGATTTCAGTTACACATTTATCTCTTTGAAAAAATATATTTAAAATTTGTTAATTAAACTCGATTTGAAATAAAAAAAAACTTTTTTTCCAATTAGAATTTAGAAAAGAGAAAACAAATTAAAATTTTTTTATCAAATAAAATTGAAAAACTTTGTCCAAGCTCTTCTTTAGATTTGAATACTTGAACTCATTTTCAATATTGATACATACTTGTATTCAATTTTTTCGCTTTCATAAATTCTGACAAATATCTTGGGAAAAATTCCTTTTTTCTGTGGCTTGTTTTTTATATATCCTCGGAACCATTCTATCAATTTGAGATTTATATGAGCTATCATCGCTTATAATCATAAATTCTAAAATTACCATCCGTTTCCTCCATAATATCCAATATATCTCCAATTTTTATATTCAAACATAATTGATTATCGCTTTTATAGTTACTAATAGCTAAAATTTAAATAAATAAATTAAAAATATTCATAAAACGATTGTAAAATACCGATTGCACTTTTTGTCTTATCGTCTAAAAGCCTCCAAACACCCATTTTTACAATATTTAAATAAATGACAAGCTAATTTTTAGAAAAATTTTCCAATACTTTTTAGCCAATTTAAATTTTATTCAAACATTTATTTAGAAAAATTCAATTTATTATTTATTATAATTTATTATTCTTGTATTTTTTCTACTTGTTTTTTGCTTTTGTGAATTCAAATTAAATTTTTTTTGTCACGAGTTTTCCTAAAGTTTAATGAGAATAAAAAATCTTAACATTACAAAATATTTCACTTCATTGAATAGAAAATTTCATAATAATCTGCTATTAATGTCCGGAAAAGAGGATAGTTTTTGTCAATCAGAGTATCCTTTAAAATTTGAAATTTTAAAAAAGTGTGGTTCATCAAAAGCGAGACTCAGCAAATTGACTTTGCCTCATGCCACTTTAGAAACTCCTCAATTTATGCCTGTGGGAACACAGGGTGCTTTAAAAGGTGTCCTTCCGTCCCAAATCAAAGATCTCAAATGCAATCTTATTTTGGGAAATACTTATCATCTTGGAAACCGTCCTGTAAATTAAAATTTTTCGGACAACTTAATTTCTAAAATAATTCAAATTTTAGGGAACTAATATACTAAATGATGCTGGTGGATTGCATAATTTCATGAATTGGGATGGTGCTTTACTAACAGATTCAGGTGGATTTCAAATGGTTTCGTTGCTTAAGTTGGCCAAAGTAACCGAAGAAGGCGTATCATTTCAGAGTCCTCATGATAATTCTCTAATGATGTTAACGCCCGAAAAATCTATGGAGATTCAAAATTCTATAGGTGCTGATATTATGATGCAGTTAGATGACGTAGTTAGTAGTACACTAGATGATCCTATTAGAATGGAGGAAGCCATGTTAAGATCAATACGGTGGTTAGATCGATGCATTGAATCTCATAAACGAAAAAAATATCAAAATCTTTTTCCTATCGTACAGGGAGGCCTGAATATGGAATTAAGAGAGAAATCTGCCAAAGAATTAGTCAAAAGAAACACTTCTGGTTACGCTATCGGTGGACTTTCTGGAGGAGAATCAAAAGATGATTTTTGGAAAGCTGTATCTATGAGTACCGACCACTTGCCGATTGAGAAACCAAGATATTTAATGGGAGTAGGGTATGGCCTTTGACGCGTTTAAAATTTGTAGCCATAAAACAAAATGTTGCTTTCATTTAAGTTTTGCTATTGATTTGGTTGTATGCGTCGCCCTAGGATGTGACTTGTTTGATTGTGTATTTCCTACAAGAACAGCAGTAATGATCAATACATCAACACAAAATATCTTCTTGTCATGATTTTAAGCCTAAGATTGAGTTTTTTTCATTTTAAAACTGATTAAATGATAAGGTTAGAATATTAAGAATATTTAAAATTTAGTATAAAATTCAGAAAGCAAGAAAATATTTGCATGTATTTTTTTTTTATTTTTATTGTTTAAATTTCAAAAGCGGTTTGGTTGCGCATTAGTTGATGAGGGACAATTAAACTTGAAAAAAAAAATATTTGGCACTGACGAGAAAAATATAGATGAAAATTGTATTTGTTATACCTGCAAAACGTATTCAAGAGCATTTTTGCACATGCTTTTAAATTCTGATGAAGTAACTGCCTGTCAGCTCATATCTCTTCATAATGTTGCCTATCAAGTATTTTTTATTTATTTGACTAGCTGAATTTTTTTTTCAATTTTTATTAATAGATGAGACTCATGCAAAGAATTCGTGACTCAATTAAAAATGACTGTTTTTCACAATTTGTTAAAAGTTTTATCAGAAAATTTTATTCATTTGACATTAATAGAACATCAAATAATGATCAAATAAAAAATATACCAGATTGGATTGTTAATGCCCTAAAATCAGTAAATATTGAAGTATTGTAAAAAGAATAAATTAAAAAGTTGTTATAAAAAAAATAAAAATAAAAACTTTTAAAAATAATTTATTTTTACTATTATACTCAACAAAAAATTAGTTTCGATTTAACTAAGCTTAAAAATGGCAACTTGAAGTTCATGATCATAATCAAATGATCAAAATTTAATTGATTCAAATCTTAATAAAAATGATGAAATTAGATTTTTTTAAAGTTTTTTTAAATTAAACATAAGATGTTTATTATTTTAATTTAAAAAAAAAAAAACAATTTTTTTTTTTCTAATTGACCTTTAATTGATTATTCTAAAATCTTTATTTGAAATTTTTAAAGAAAATTTAAAATCGACATTAAGGTATTCGAAATGGTGACTTTAAATGATATTTTAATATTAATTAAAATATATTACGGCGAAACAATGTTAAATTTTGTATCAAAATATTGATTAAGAATTTTATTGACTTCAGATAAAAATTCATATATTTTTCTATCTAATTATAGATTAAACAAATAATGTTTAATAAAGAATAGTCATTTATTATTAAAAAATTGATAAAAAATACCATTTTATTTGAATCAAAAAACTAAAAATTTTGATTTGAAATTTACATTTGATCATGAACTTCAATTTGCCCTTAAATGTTTATTATTCCAATTAAAAATCGTTTAGCAAAATTAATTTGAAAATTCTACAAAAATCTCAATTATTAAACTAATTTTAATAAATTAAAATTTTTTTAATTAGTGCTTATGAGAATGTTGAGAATCTAATGGAGTTGAATGGGTAATTTTTTCCTTTAAAAGTTTTCTTCTTCTAATGGAAAATATTGGTTGTTTAATCTTAAAATTTCATAGTTATTTTCTTGAGATGGCACTGAATATTTTTTTGGATAAATTTCTGGTGAAAATGTTTTTTCCGGTTGATCAATAGTCTCTCTTATTGGTTTTTGTTTTGAATACACTTTAGACCATGGAAACTCCGTTTCACTTATGTTTGGGTCGTTAACAATTGGTCCTTTTATATCTAATGGATCAAAATTGATGTCATCATTTGGTCTTGCAAGATAGCCGATTGAGACTGCCGGATGAACGGCACTTGTGCTCTGGTTGGTGTACAAAAAATAACCTAATTTTTTCCAAAAAAGAAACTCATCATTTTCAATCGAAACAAAATTTGGAATTTGTAGCTTGTCGGTAAAGTATTCTTCCACTTCCTCATCGCAAATGTCATGCATTTGAATTGCTAAAAATCTTGTCTTTTCTCGTGTAATTAGATAACTGGTATGCAGTCGAAATTCGCTGTTTTTCCATTCGTTAATCAAAAAGGCGTCAGACAGGATAAATAAAATACAACTACTTCGATCCATTCTATATTTGACATCATCTGAGAATACTTGATTAGACTTGTTATCGTAATCATAGTGTAAAGTGTAATTTTGAACTAAAACTTGCTTAATGATGAATGGCAGAAGCTTTTGCTCAACCCAATCCTTATTATTTTTGTTAAAACTAATAAAAAGATCGAATTCTTTGTCTCTTTTGACGCCGCTTTTGCAAGGACAAATTGCGTAAAAACACGGCACACAATCAAAGCAAATAGCTAGTATTTCAATCGGGCACAGAAAATACATTAATAAAAAAAATAGAAATGCGATGCCAAACACACCAATAATGTATCCTGCTATTTGGGCATCATTAAAATAATCCAAGTTACTTTCACTTAATATTTTTTCGGGTTCGTTTATTAAATTTTGAGGAATGACCAAACCAGGTGTATCTGTTGTGCTCTCTGTTGTAGTAGTTGTGATTTGTGTTGTTGTTGTTGTCGTTGTTGTTGATGTTGTTGATGCTGTTGTTACGACAAAGGGACAGTTTGATTCTGTGAATGCGTAATCGACCAAACAGTCACTGTCTTCATTTAGCACTGCAAAATTAAAAATATTTCGTCCAAAGTATTTGGAATTTGTGCACTTGGCTCTAAATATGGTGTTGTTGGTGTTGAGAAAATTTTTTGAATTTAGCGACTGGAAAAAGTTCTGAAAATTAAATGAAGTACTGCAATTGCATTGTAATGGATTGTCCTCAATCCTTAATACATACAACAATCGTATGAAAAACAAATAATTGGTTTGATTGCATATGTTGTATAATTTTAGAATGTCGTCGTCGAATTTTTCAATTGAGTTATTTCTCAAATCAATGAGAGTGGCACTAGCCAAACTCGAATAAATCTGCTCATTGTCAATTATAAAGTTGTTGTCGTTTTTTAAAATCGAAATGCTATTAAACCGAAGATCAACTGTTTTAATTTGCTTCAAATAAAAATACCAAACATCGAGCTCTTTTATAGCATTTCCTTGCAGAAACAAATTCTGCAAATTTTGCAATTTGTATGCAAACAAAGCAAATGGAATTGTTTCAATTCGATTGAAGCTCAAATCTAAACTTATTAGTTTGGCATTAAAATCAAACGCATTTTGGCTTATGTATTGTACTCTATTAGACGATAGACTCAATGTGCTCAATTCAAATAGGCATGAAAATAGTGAGCCTGTGATGTTGCTTGTTATTTGATTGTTGGACAAGTCCAAGATTCTTAGTCCATTGAAATTGCATAAACCAGCAGGAAATAATTGTAGATTTGAATATCGAATTATTATCGTATCTACGAATGCTGCATTTAAGTTATTCAAAATATTTTGTTCATCAATGTTAGGGCTGGAATTAGCGCCGCAATTGACTTCAAATGAATTTAAGGTTATATTACAATTGCATTGATTTGGACATACTTGACAAAGGTGTAAACAAAATTGAATTGAAAAAAAAATAAATCCTATCAAAGCGGTTCTCATTTGAGTCTACTTTTCATATTTGAATAAAAACCATTAGAGAAAATAGAGAGAAAGAAAGAGAATTTATTTTAAAAATAGAGTAAATACTTTTGTTCAACATTTACCATTGGGTTGTTAGGGTAACAATTTTTGCATAATAGGTGAACAAACAAAAGCATTGCAGTAGCTTGGCAACTGTGATTTGTTATGGCTTATTATGTTATTAGTATAAAGTCTAAAATTACCTAATATTTAATATAACAAATATTTTATAATGGAAGAATTATTAAAGAATAAAATAAACGATAAAAAAAATCCTCAAAAATTTCATATCTTTATTTACCTAAATTTTCTATTCAAATCAATCAAATATTTAAATTCACATTGATATTTGTTTTGAGGGAATTTCGCAAGGCCAATTTTTGTTTACAACTATTGGTTATTTTAAGTATCCAAAGGAAAAAAAAAAAAATTTTAAAAACAAAATTAATATGTGTAAAATTTATTCTGTTTTCTACTGTTTGATTAATGTTTGTTGTTTACTATTTAGAAAAAAACTGCAGTCCATAATATGAATTTATTGTATTTTGAATAAAATGTGAATTTAAAAATTTTTTTTTGAATATGCGAGCACTGTTCAGCATGTAATGGCACAGTCTACTTTTTTGTTTTCTGAAATGTTCATTTCTTCATGTATTTCATTTATTGACGTTGACTTGATTGAAGAGCCAGTTACATAGTTAGTCTTAATTTCTTTAGCACCAATTTTGCATGCTTCACTTGTTTCATTTAGTGATTTTGGAAACTTAATGCCAGCTGATGCGTGACATGATGTATTATTGGCAAACGGTATCATTTCTTCTAGATTATTGCTGAAAGCAGCTTCTATGGTTTTCCACGATGTCGAAACTGTGTAAATAGACTTGGGCAACGGAATTCCATTGAAGGCAACAGCTCCTGAAATGGTATAAGCTCCCATGTCCTTGAATACCATAAACTCATTTGTCTCTAGCTCCGGAACATAGATTTCCTTGCACACCAAGTCCAAACCATCGCATGTCGGACCCCAAATAGATGATTTGTAGAAAACAGCATCGTCCACATTGTCTTTTAGCAAGATAGGAAAACATTCTGAATGATCGTAGAACAAACAGTTAAATGAAGCGTACACGCCATCATTTATGTAGTACATGATCGATTTGTTTTGATCAATGCATGACACTGATTCAATGCATCGTGTTTTGTTTGCTGTTTGAATGGTCAAGGATGGATGAGGATTTGGTTGGAGAAATTTTTGCTCCAGATCGTGACCATCTTGACTCTTTTGCTGCTCACTTTGATTCATTACTCTCTTTGCTATTATGTTCACGCATAGAGTAAAGGCAGAACATGCATAGTATCTGCCTGGCTCGGCGATAATTTTTAATTTGCACTCTTCGTCATTCAGCGAATTTAAATTTTCAAATTCTTCGGCTGGAAAAAATTGATCAAGTGACTTGTTTATTTGCCTAGATATTAAATCAAACAAATCATTTGAATCAGATGATCCAGGAAAACCTCCTCCAAGGTCCAGCAAATGCATTCGAATGTCAAATTTTTCGCGTGCATAATCAAAAAGTTTTCTAGCATTTTGAATAGATTCACTAAACGCTTCCGGTGACATCTGTCCACTTCCCACATGAAAACTTACTCCGCACAAGTCCAAATCGAGCTTGTAAGCCAACTCGATTAGCTTCAATGACGAGTCCATGTCGGCACCAAATTTCATGCTAAAACGGCAAATAGCATCCTTGTCATCAGTTATTATTCTCAGAACGCATTTAGCATTTGGATGGTGTTGCTTGATCTTGTACAACTCGTTTTCATTATCGAATGTCATCAAATTGACTCCTACTTTGTTTGCATACTTTATAAATGAAGCTTGTTTGCACGGGTTGGCAAAAATGATGCGGTGTGGAGCAACACCTAAGTCAAGAATTGTTTGGATCTCGTTCTTACTCGCACAATCGAAACCAGCCCCCAAAAATGCCAAAAGTTTTAGTATGATCGAATCGGTGTTGCATTTCACTGCATAGTGAGGTTCAACTCTTGGCAATTTGGTAATCCAATTTATGTGCTTGTTGCAAATGTCTTCCAAATCAACAATGTAGAATGGATCATTTTCAACATTCTGATAAATTGATTAAATACATTTTAATTGAACATTTTATTAGGTCTTACTAGATCTGATGATGTTATGCTTTTTATTAAATCTATAGGATTAATTGGATTCTCAAATATTCTTAAATCTAAAATTTCTTGATTTAAATTCTCTTTCATTGAGCTGATGTCAAAAGCTAATTTTTCAAAGTGTCTATAAACGCGCGTCTTTTAAATACAAAAAAATTTTTTAAAAAAATATTTTTTTATTTTAGAAAATTTGTTTCTATTACTTTTTGCCTGTTTTATTCCAAAAATTAAAATAAACTTTGTTTAATAAACTTTGGCAGAAATTGACAACCAGGACTTTGCTTTCACGAACAGAAAAATCAATTTATTTATGTTTAGGCTGGTTACTTAGTACCGTGCACAAAGGTACCGTGCGATTAACGAAACTAAAAATATTCTATCTAAAAAACGTTTAAAATTTTTTATTTTAAGAATAAATTTTTCAAAACCATGTCATTTTATTTTAAATTGGTTCATACTTTTTTTGTTGTTGTTGGTTAAGTTTCTCTTTGATTTAGATTAAAGGAATAAGAAGAAATTTTCAAATCAAACATAATTCTTTAACTTAAATGATAAAAATCGTCAAAATGAATCTAGAATTGTATTTAAAGAAAGCTCAAGCACCAAGTCTAACTTAATTATGCTAAAAAAGAATTATGTTTTATCAGTTATTATAATTTAAAATGAGATAAATTTTTTTTTTACTTTATTTTATTTGAAAAAAAAGAACTTGAATCTTAAATTTTATTTGAAATAAAAAGTTCGTGTTAATATTTATAGGAATTTCTTAATTTCAAAATATTTTAAATATTAAAAGTGCTATAATCTTTTTAAGAGAAACGAAAAAACCGGTTATAAAAAAAAATTAAAGCTTTTGTCACTATTTTAAAGTGTGAATCAAAATGAAACAAAATATTTGATGACTAGTATGTCTTGAGCATGATCATGAATTATTATTTTCTTTAATAGATAAGACCAAGATTGTTAAATTAATTTGAAGATATTTAGATTAGATAAAATATAAAATAACAACGACTTGTGCTAGAAAAAACAAAATTGGTTTATCTGAAATTTGCTTCAAATAGAATTTTTTGTTGGCATGTTTTCTTAACATCCATTTTTTGTTACATATACTTAAAAGTTTGTTCACTAACACATGTATTTATGTTTTTTATGAATTTGCAAAAAATTATGCTTAGTAAGTTTTTTTTTTTTCTAAAGTGAATTCAGAAATTTCTTTCCATTTACTAACAATTAAAGCTAATTCAGAAAAAAATTTATGTGATCCAAATACTTGCTTACTTGCCAACTTGAATGAGGCAATAAAAAAAAATTACCAACTTTAGAAACTTTAAATATAGCACGATGCAACAAATAAAGCGATTAAATCTTATTTCATGAATTATATATTTCTATAAAATAACTAAAAAAGAAAAGATTACATTTTAAAATTGAATTCCATAGCAAAGTTATTGAAACACATTTAAATATCTAATATAATAGTCAAAAACAAAAGAAAATGTGGATGGACCAATTTTTAGAAATTAAGCAAAATAAAACCTAAATATTTGAAATGCTATTAATGAAAATCTTCAATCGATTGAAAAAGAAACATTAGACTTTCTTTAGCTAGATTTGGTTTAAATCATAATTTTCTACCCATTTTCATTTAATGAAATTAAATTTTATCTCAAAGTCTTCTAAGACTAATTATTAAAAAATCCTAATGTGTAAAATTTTGCTAATTTTCTTACAGTTCCAACAATTTTTGAAAGCAAAAAACTTAACTTAGAATAATAACTTCAAAGAATGTGAAGCTTTTTTAGAGACAATGTCAAAGAGAATATCTATTTTTTAAATTTAGTGTCTTTTGTATCTGAAATTACTTTTTTTAATTTTAATTAATATACACTTATCTTATTTTAATTATCTCATTTTTTAAATTTTAAGATAAATTTTTTAATTTTTTGACTAAAATAACCCAGAGTCTTAGATTTTTTATCATTTGAGTCAATTAAGGAGAACCTAATTGTTTTTTTCAATAAATAATAAATCTCAAATCTTAAGAATTTTAGGTTTTAAAAGAAAATTATTTTCAATATAAAAAAAAAATCGATATGATATTAAATTGTTAAATAAGTGAAAAACTTAACAAAAATTTCAACAAATTTTATTAATTAGAAAATAATCTTTTATAAAAAAAAAGTGTATTTTAATTAATTTGATCACAAAATTTTTATCCAAGCTTAATTTATTGTCTCATAAACAGTGAGAATTTAATTATTTAATCATTATTCTATATGACTTTTTATACTTAATGATAATTTTTTCTAATAAATTCATGAAAAACTAAAAAAAAAGAAAAAAAAATAATATTTAAACAGAAAACAATTATTCATGATTTTAATTAATTAAAAAGTCTAATTTGAAAAAAAAAAATCTAAAAAAATTACTCTTTAATTTGATATCCAGTTAAATGATTAAATAAAATGACTTATGAGTAATAATTATTTTAAAAGCCGCATATTTTTTTTACAATTCTAGCAACTGAAGATTTTTTTCTTAAAAAGAAGATAAACCAGGATAAACTTAATGACTTAAAGAAGAAAAATCACCACGATATCGACCAAAAGTATTTTCAAAAAAAAAAACAATGAGCTTAATTCAACAATGCTTTAAAATAATTTAAAGCAAATAAAAAAAAAGCCTGAATACTTTTTATTTTTAAAAACCACAAATCCTCAAATAGAAATTTTCATTTAATTCTAAGTAGGTTTTTTAAATTCCCGGAAATATAATCTAGACCAAGATTCTTCTCCTTTTGAAAATTTGGTTGTTGACGACAGTCGATTGCTGAATTATAGAGAAGAATAAAAATGCTTTCGTCTATATTAAATTTTTTTTTAATCAATTAATAAATTCATGAAATAATTACATTATACTAAAAAATATTTATTTTATTGGAATTGTAACTAATCTAGTATTTTTTTTCCATTTTAACTATTTTTATCTATAACTATGGTCTTTATGATAAAATAATAAAATTTAGCATAAATGAAAATCACAAATTTTATTCGAATTTATTTAATTTTGATCGTTTTTTTTATTTAATAAAATGTGCATAAAAAACATAACAATTTTGTTTCTAACGTCCATAATATATTTGTTTTGAAATGGCCAATTCAGCAGACATGATTGAATGTCTAAATTGAAAACAAAATCATAAATTAACATGTTTAACATATTCCTAGTTAAATTAACTTAAAATTGTAATATAGATGTAGATACATGGATGTTTATTTAACAAGGACAAAAAAATATACTAGCCGACCATCTAAAGCAAAAAAAAAACTCAATATTTTCGTTCTAAAAATCAATAAATAAATTTTTACAAGGATTATCTTCGAAAATTTTCTACTTGACACAACAACTACAAAAAAATGGAAACTAGATAAATTGAACAATGCATCGAACGTTATCTTTAAAAATTGGCCAAGTCAATTCCTATTTGGTGTGTCCTTTGTGTAAAGGATACCTAATCGATTCGTACACAATAAATGAATGTCTGCATAGCTGTAACTTTTTTCATAGCCCAAATAACCAATTTTTTTTTATCATGTTTGTTTTAGTCTGCAAATCCTGTATCATTAAGTACATTAAGCGAAAAGAATGTTGCCCTGTATGTAAAATTAATATAATCAAAGATCGAATGAATCTTTTTTTGAAGTAAATTTATTCTGCAAATTATTAAAAATTTTCACCAAAATTTTCAACTAAAGACCAGATGTAAATCTTCAATGTATTGTATATAAAATAGTGCCCGAATTGTTTAAAAGTAACCTCAATAAAAAGTAAAAAAAAAAATGCTCAAAAATTCGATTTTGTTTTAAGAGGAAATGAAGAGGCGAAGACAATTTTACTTAACTCATCCTAAAGCTCTTAAATGTAAGTAATTTTAGACAATTACTCATTTGACTGATTTTTTTGTTGTTCTGATCGCTTACAGTCTTGAAAAAAAAGAAAATTTTTGACAAAGAAGCGGTCGGTGAGCTCGACGATGACATATTTGTAATAGATAAATACACAGACATTAGTTTGTCGATTGAATACAGCGATACTGGTCTGGCTGATGTTTGTGAATCTGCTCGTTACAAAGAATTGGATCCACCTAGTTCTAAGATTTACTTGCAATGCCCAGCCACTTTGTCAATTCAATTGTTGAAAAAATTTATATCCATAAAATTTGATTTGTCAACTACCAAAAATGTAACTTTTTTATTCAAAAAACAATCAAAAGCTACGTAGATATTAAATTTTGTTATCAATAAGCTTGATGTAATGTACGATGACAAACCATTAAGCAAAGATATAACTTTATTGGACGTTTCCTATATTTACGCATGGAGACGCGTAAGTTTGTCACATTTTTTTCTTTAATTGAATTAGTCTAACAAGAATTTTTAGACAGCTCCAATGAGGCTATTTTATAGGATAAATGACCAAAAAATGACTAACGACTTGGACAAGATAAGTCAAAGTGGCCTAAATGTTTTGACTCCAATCGATAACAATTCAGAGAGAAAAGTCGATGAAATTTTTGCACTTTCAAATTTGCCCAAAAATGCACCCATTAAAAATGAAAATGACAATGGCGTTGAAAATTTTCCACCAAAAGTGCAGCTTAACGAAAATCAAATGACAGGTAATTTTTTTTTTGTAAATAAATATAAATTTAGCAGTATTTTGTGAGTCGACTCGACTCGACTTAAATCGACTTTTAATTCTTTTCGAATTTGAAACAGAAAAATAATTTTCATATCTTTTAAAAATAGTCGTTTTTAGAAAATTATCTATTCCTTATTCTTTTAATTATTTTTAAATTTAACAACAAGACAAATCATTTTTCACGGTCACATGTTTAATTTGTGTTTAATAAATTAAAAAAAAAATAAATTATTTAATCAATCTATTAATTCAAAACTATTAATTTATTTTTTTACTCATTTTTTTGAACAAATTGTTTCATTCTATTTAAGGAAATAAATGAAAAAATAAATTATTAGTTTTTTTCCATATAAACTTGTTTTTTAAAAGGAAAAATCTTTTGACGAATAAAATTTTTTTTTTAATTAAAAAAAAGTAATTTATTAAACTTAAGTCACTATGGTATTTAAAAACCTAAATTATCTCAAGATTTTTAACTTTCTCAGCACACACTCGGCTTTTTTTAAATCAGATTCAGGAATTTCATTATTAACTGAAAGACAAACTGAAGATTGATTACTTTAAGACATTAAATTAACATTTGGGTTCAACAATTAAACTAGGGCTTATGTACTGAGTTATAGGTAATCAATTCTCTGCATATTAACTCAATTGTCACCTGTTAAATAAATTAATATGATATAAAAAATTGATCGTTATTTTTAAAATCAAGCTAGTTTTCTTTCTTTCTTTTGAAAAGTCGACTTCTATCTGCTCAAAGTTGATTTTTAGTTGACAAATTAAACTTGTGACTTTGTGAAGTTCATTTCAATTCATTATAACTCTAAAAACTTTTTAATAAAAACGAATGGCGTTATTATTTAAAATGTTAAATTTTGTAACAATTTGGCTTCACCTAAAAAAAATTTATTAAAATTAAATAATTTTATTTAGTTCATTTTAGTCATAAATTTAGTATATTTACCCAATTGCATATTCTAAGCTCTAATTAAAAAAATTTTAATTTATATTTTTTCCTTTTTACAAATTAAAATTTCAATTTTTACAATTTCTATTTTCATTAGGGTTTAAACTAAGGTTTTGAACCATTCAAACGTGCCTTGGGCTCTGCACCTAAATTATATATTTAATAAAAAAAATAAAATAAAATTAGTTTAATAATTGAGATTTTTGTAGAATTTTCAAATAAATTTTGCTAAACGATTTTTAATTGGAATTAGAAATTTTTAAGCTTAGTTAAATCGAAACTAATTTTTTGTTGAGTTTAATAGTAAAAATAAATTATTTTTAAAAGTTTTTATTTTTATTTTTTTTATAACAACTTTTTAATTCATTCTTTTTACAATACTTCAATATTTACTGATTTTAGAGCATTAATAATCCAATCTGGTATATTTTTTATTTGATCTTTATTTGATGTTCTATTAATGTCGAATGAATAAAATTTTCTGATAAAACTTTTAACAAATTGTGAAAAACAGTCATTTTTAATTGAGTCACGAATTCTTTCCATGAGTCTCATCTATTAATGAAAATTGAAAAAAAAATTCATCTAGTCAAATAAATAAAAAATACTTGATTGGCAACATTATGAAGAGATATGAGCAGACAGGCAGTTACTTCATCAGAATTTAAAAGCATGTGCAAAAATGCTCTTGAATACGTTTTGCAGGTATAACAAATACAATTTTCATCTATATATTTCCCGTCAGTGCCAAACATATTTTTTGGCTTATATTTTACTAAGTACTTATTTATATTTTATCAAAAATGTTTTATTATTGTAAGTAGTAAGATGTAAGTTGTAAGTTTTATTAGAGAAAATTAAGGAAAAAAAAAACAAATTTAATACTATTTAGCTAATCGAGCTGATCTCTAAACAATAACATCTTTATTTTTACCTTTTTGTTTGTGATACTTATTGTGACGGTGGTGGTTGTTCTAACGAGTCTGATAGTTGTTCTGATGATGTATAGGGTTGTATAGATGATGTTGATGGTTGTACTGATGGAGCAATTGTCAATGTATCAATTACAGATAATTTGGGTGGTTCACTTCTCATTCAAGCTGGCTTTGCTATCTTTTGACATTCGCTTTTATGATTGCCTTCAGTTTTCAAATCAACTTCGAGGAAATCACAAATATTTAAATTAAAAGCACTGTAACGATGTGTTTTTTTGCCAAAACCAACAATTACAACTAATATTTTTCCATTCTTAGAATTATAAACAAGTATGATTTTATCAAAAGATGATAGATAAAGTGATATTTAATTCTAATGAATTAATTTTTGGTTTCATTGAAGTTAATATTTGGTACTAACTAAAATAGTTGAACCTAATTAGGTACAAAAAAAATTTTCCAAGTTTTTTTTTCAAAAAATTGGCATAATTTTGTTGAAACATAATCTAATTTAAATTTATATTCAATTGACTAATCAAGATAGTTTTACAATTATTTTTTTTATTTTATCTGTAACAGAATTGTTACAAAATGTATAATTTTAAATAATAACGTTATTCCTTTTCGGCCAAAAGTTATTAGAGTTAGAACCAACTGAAATGAACTTAACAGAACCTTAATTTGTAGTCGACTCACAAGACTAAAGGTTGATCTACTAATGACCAAAAAAAAAATAATTTTTTTGCCAACATGAAGATTCACAATTTGATTCCTCAGTAAAGCCAGAAGCAAAATCTACGCCTCAAAAAGACCAGTATCTTGACAGTTCTCAGGAGTCCAATCTTCAAATTGACTTGTCTGCAAACGAGTCAATAATCAAAGAAAACCTTGAGAATTCCACAAAAAGCTTTTCAAATATCAAAAATCCAGTATCCTCAAATCAAACGAGTTCATCTCACAATTTGAACACTGACGAAAGCTTGACAATCACGAATATGGTCGAAAGCATTAAATCAGCACCGAATCTTGGCACAAGACTAGAAACCGCTTCAAATAGTGACAAGGAAAATAAAGAGGAATTTCAGATCAAAAACGAAGTGCCAAGTGAATCAGATTGTGAAAGTTCAAAATTAAAGAAAACAAAAATAACTAAGCTTAAAAAAGAGGCAAATTCAAATGACGAAGCCTCTGAGCACACTAAAAAAAAGAAATCGTCTAAATCCACTGACCAAAACCCAACCAAAAAGCAAAAGCTTTCCCAGGCATTTCAAAAGAAAAACTCGGAGCAATTAAATAAAGAAGTGTCCGATTGTGAACTTGACAATTCTTTTTCAAAGAAACTTAACACTCACATCGGATCAAATTCAAATTTTTCATCCAATACTTCTAGCTCGCCTTCACAATTGGCAATGCTACAGAATTTTCAACTAATGCCATTAATGTATCCGTGGAAGTCTTTGGAATATTCACCCAACTTTTCAAATTTTCAGCAAGCTCAGCAGATTCAAAATCAGCAGCAAGCAAACAACAGCATAAATTCTCAGGTTTTACTAAACCAAAAGTATGCATCTCATGTATTCGATTTTCTACAAAACAAAGCACAACCGTATCAAAATTTCTATGCAACTCAAAATCAAAATAGTCATCATCATCATCATCATCAGCAGCAGCAGCAACAGCAACAGCAGCAGTTACATTCACAATTTCCATGCATAGGTCAATCAGGCATAAATCATTTCAACCAGTACAATTATATGGAAGAGTTCAAAAAGCCGTTGGCCAATTTTGCGTCTTTGATTCAAGAAGCAACTTCCTATCAAAATAATGTGTTTACTGCCAAAGTTCTGCAAAACGAAAATACTAGTATGGATTCATTAAAAGAGACTCAGATGAAAATATCGGAAAGCTGTAGTCTAGTTAATGATTGAAAACATAATAATTTTGTTAAAATTTGTTGTAAATTTTTCGTTTTTTTTTTAATTAATTAATTAATTCATTTAATGATATTTGAACACGGGTATACTTAAATAAAATTTTAAATTTCAATCTTCAATTTTGTAACAGTCTCACTGAGATTTTTTTAGAATTTTTAACCAGCATTTTAAAAATCTTAATGACATACCTAAAGCTGGATAAATACTTTTTTAATTTTGAACAATATTTTAATTAACCTTTAAATAATAATTGATGAATAACATGAAATTAGTAGTAAGTAATACCGTAAACCCTTGCGCATAGGCGCAGCAGTTAATACCAGGCAACTTTTTAAAATTTTTTTCTTTTTTTAAAAAATGTTTTTTTTTCCTTAAAAACTTAATTTTACCGCATGCGGTTGTTTCGAAACTTTTAAATTAAAATCGACCTATACCGGCATTTAAATGCTTATTTCAATTTTTTTTTTCGCGGTTATGAATCAGTTTTTGGTGCGGTAAAACGACAAATTCCTGGGTTTACCACATGGTAAATCCCGGATCCTGTCTTAGGCGCGAAAAATCTTTTTAATTCAATTTTAATTTTTTTTTACATGAAATGACTGGGATTAGCCGCATTGCGGTAGTTGTAGGGCCTGGTATTAACTGCTGCGCCTATGCGCAAGGGTTTACGGTAATATAAATTTAAAAATGCGTTCATCTAAATTAAATTTATCGTTAATTTTAGTTTTTTTCGCAAAGAGATTTCACAGATGTTACAGTTAAAACGAGAAATTGGGCATTACGCGAAAAATCAATGGCAAATAATAAGCTACTGGAAAAAACTAAGTTTGCAAAATGACTGATCTTATGTGAAATGACATGACAAAACATAAAAAAACTGTAAAAAACAGGAAACTTCTAATATAATTTGCTAAATGACATGCTAAAAAATAAAAATTCTAATAAATGAAAAAGCAAAATATTAACTATTAATATTAATTGTGTATAATTCAAAATTAATAATTGTTAATAGTAAATATATTATTACGTTTTGAAGGTAACATATATAAACAACAAAAAATTTTATAAAATGAATTATTTATTTTATTTATGTTGTATGTGTATGTATTGTGTTAATTTGAGTTTTTAAATTTGTTTAAATATATATAAATAAAAATGATTGAAAAAATTCAAGAGATAGAAGATGCTCTTACTAACCCGAGCAATAATGCCGTCCAACAAAAAAATTTGAGAGAAAAATTTACAAATCATCTTTGTCAATTTTTCAAAAAGGATCTCAAAATTAATGATTTTTCAATCGAGAAAGATAAAATTATAAAATTAAAGTAGAATTCTTAATAGATATCATCGATAGCCATACCAAAGTAAAAAGTGCTCATCGTTATCAAAACAACTGGGGATATCAAAAAATTAATAGAAAAATCCGAAAAAAAACAATCGGTTTGGTTATTGTTGTAATTGAAGATATGTATGATGTTGTTCTTAAGTCACATGTTGCTGTCGGATAATTATTTTATGTTTTTATTTTTATTTTTTTACTTGAATTTGACTTTTTTTATAAATGGAATTTCAAATATGTATGCCATGTAATTTCATAAATTTTCTTATTTTAAAATTTATAATTTTGTTATCTTTAAAAATTTAGATATTTACCAAATAATTAATGGCAATTATTGAAATACATTAAAATCACAATGTCATTTTCCGAGGAGTGATAGCACAAGAAAAAATAAAAAAAAAATAATAAATTTATCGTTTGACAATGGTATTTCATGAAAAATCTTGGCATTTTGAGTAATGCCCAATTTCGCGTTTTGAAGGTAACATATATAGATCAAAAATAATAAGAAGTTAAAAAAGCAAGTTTATTCAATTCGAGAATTCAAAATTATTTGTTTTAAGTTGAATTTAAGGTAATTGATATTGTAGTATAAAACAGTGGTGGTTGATCAAATAATCTAAAAAACTGATCATTTCTTTATCATTGAGCGATCAGTATATAAAAAAACTATAATATTTTAAAATGTTAATTAATTATAAAAATTTAGTAATTAACAAAATTTTTCGCTTAAAATTTTTTATTTTAAGTATTTTTGATACTGTTTGAATTTAACTTTTTTTTTTCCTATTTTATTTATTAAATTTTACCAAATTATACCAAAAATTGTGTGGTTTTACGTAAAATTGAGTAAGAAATGCTAAAATTTAGTCCATTCAGTACCTTTTTAAAAGTACTAAACGTGTTTTTGAAGAAGTTTTAATAAAAATTATTTTTATTGCCGCTTTTTTGGTCTGCTTACACCATAAATGTGGAATTAAATCAACAAAAGAAAAATTAAAAAAAATATATTTTGACATATTTTTATTAGTAAAAAACAAAAGATTTTACTTAAAAAAAATTATTTGACAAAGATTTCACAAAAAAACAGAGTTAAATATGAGATTTTTAATGGCTATACAAATCAATAACAAAACTATACAATTAACTAATTTCTAAATAATTTTAAACGGATACAAATATTTTTAAAAAATTTTTATATTAAATTTTTACTTTTGACTAAAACTTCTAAAATTCTATCAACATATAAAATGTCGGCTTCCTTCGATTCTAAGCTTAAAATTGAGATGTCATTTAGTCGCTTCTGGTTCATTGAATTCCTTAAGTAATTTTTAAACCTTCTTAAGACAGAAAAAAAAGCTCTTAATTTGAATTTGGAAAGAAAGATAAATTTCTAAACAAAGTAATGGTTTCATCAAAAACCTAGCTTAAACTGCCTTTTAATTTTTTTTTCGTATTTTAGATGAAAGTTTTTTTTCAAATAAGTCTGAATTTTTTTTCAATCTTTATATAGTGCTTTACTTTAAACTGCAAAACGGGTAATAATACATTATCATTAACGTATGATGAAAAAAAAATGTAAGCTTACTTAAAATGATGTAAAATAACGTAAAAATTTCGTTATTTAAAGTAAAACTTAACAAAAACGCTGACGGCCTTAAAAGATAATTTCATGATTTCAAAGTGTTCAGAAATATTTACAAATAAAAACAAATCACTAATTTTCTAAACAAATCTTCGAAAAACATATATTAAATCTTTATCACATATCGCCATAGAAAAATTGCTTAAAACAGAATGCAAAAGCATTTTGTCACATAAACAAATGTTAATAAAATAAAAAAAGCTAATACAACAAAAAACAACAAAAAAACTTTCTTAAATTTTCGATTTTTCGAAAAGAAAAGAAATTTTTCAAAAATTTTGAATTTTGAATTGGCCGTTTTGAATTCTACCAAAATAAATTATCTGAAAATCCTAACAATTTATGTAATTTTTCGTAAAATATTTCTTTTTCACTTTTTGGATTTTACGGTAATTTACGTGAAATGTGGTAAAATTTGGTTAATTTACGGTATTTTACGTAATTTTTCGTAAATTACTGTTATCAAATCACCACTGTAAATTAATTTATTCAAGAAAAGATTTAAAATTTTTTCTGTATTTATTTCATTTTATTAAATGAGAATCAATGTAAAAAATTTGGTTAAACTTTTTGGTCGTAAAACAATTATCTACTACGTTCAAAAGAATTTTTTTTATCTTGTTTTATTTATATTTGTTGAAGTCCATTATTATAAAAATAAAAAAAATTAATTTAATATATAATTAAATTTGGTAAAATTTGGTACATCAAAATAGAACAGAATTTAACGCTTGTTACTTTTTCATTTTTGCTACGCCAGATTTTTCTAAAGGTTTTTAAATAGATTTGTAAATGCAACATAGTGTTCAGTTGCATCAACTTTCAGAGTTTACTAATAATGTGCAAAATTTTTAAATATTAAATATTAAATTTTAGTGATTTTTTTCTGTTTAATTGTACTGAATTTAAAAAACCAATTATTATTGGTTTTTTAATAACTATTGTCTTTGTTTTTGTTTTTTTCATCTAATCAACTAAAAAAATTAATTAATATTTATCAATTAGTTTAAAAATAAACCGGCTCCAAAAAAATATCTTATGTGCATTAAAGCTTGTGTTTTAAAGTTTAAAAAAATGAAAATTTTATATTTATGAAAACTAATTTAATAATGAAAACTTAATTTTTAATTAAATTTAAGATAAGATGTTAATTAAGGGAAAAAGGATAAAAATTTCAAATAGAAAAAGAAGATATAAGAAATTCATTTTAAGAAAAAAATTAATAAAGGTATTTAAAAAAAACAGAATTAATTAATTGTTTTTAATTAAAAAAAAAATTCAGTCCACATCCGAATGACGGCGCCTTTTTTTTCAGCCCTCATGTTAGCATTTTAATTATATAGTTTAACTTTTAAATCAACGATAAACATTCAAACAAATTAAATTAGACAAAATTAGATATTAATGTAATTGTAGACAAGGTTAGAAAAAAAATTACAAATTAAAAAAGTATTTAACAATTTTGAGAAAAAAGCGTGCATCAGAAAAAAAAAAAAATTATTAGATTTTTTTGGCGATTTATTATTTTTTAGCTAAAATTACTGAAACTTTAACTAAAATTACTAAAAAAAAATTTTTTTTCCTAAATTTGCATAACTGATATTATTCTAATTATTTCTTCTATTTCGTATTAAAATTAAAAATTAAACATAATTATACTTAAAAAAACTAAAAATCAGCAGATAGACGTTTAACTCGATTTTAACTTAACTGAATTTTGATGAAAAATGTGAGTTCTGTAATCTGGTTTCTAATTAAGATCTCAATAATTCTTCGCTTATTACAATTTGGTTCATATAGAGGCAAAGGATAAATAAAAATTTTTAAAAAGTTAAATAAAAAATTATTTTTTTTTTAAATTTAATTAAATATTGAAAAAACTAGCATCAAACTTGATTTTTAAAAAAAATAAATTCGAATTTTTAAATTAACTAAGTAATTTTATGAAATGTAAGTCATTTTTATATTTATCTAGTAAAATTGGTAAAAAATCAGTAATTTTAGTTAATGAATTAGCACACGCCGATTTTTTTTCTCTTGAATTAAAAAAATGGACTGAAATTCATTTCTAAATTGTGTAAAAATTAAATTTCGTTTAAATATTTCAAGAATATTATTACAAGACATTATTTTTAAAAGAACTTTTTAGTTTTCGATTTTTAAAACATTGTTTAATTATTTTACCATTCAATTTTTTTAGTTGCTGAGTAACTAAAAGCTTATTTAACAAAAGCTTCTAAAAAAACAAAATTAATACTTAAAAATAACTAATTTTACATAAATATTAAAAAGTAATAATAAAAAAGTATTTGATGTAAATAAAAAAAATTTAATTAAAAAATAAAATTTATGTTTTCTTTTTCTAAACTTTACCATTGCCGCAATTATGTTCAAGTAGAAAAACAAAATTCTTATAAACACGAGTAGATTTAAAATTTTCTGAGCATTGTCCAAAAATTATGCCAAATAATTTCGATTACTTTTTTTTGAGAATTTATTTTAAATATTAAATAAACCAAAAACTAATTTCGGATTTTACATAATATTTTGAAAATGAGTTTACGTGGCCGTATTCACGGCTTTACGGCTTGGGCAAACATGAGACTGGTCCCATTTGAGCATTCTTTAGGAAATATTTTAATGGATCTTCTAAATGGAACCAACATGAAATACTTTTTGCAAAGTTTTACTGGAAAAAATAATGAAAAATTTACTTCATTCGATAGGTAAACTTTTGGTTCTGCACATTTTTCAAACTTTAATTTGTAAATAAAGTATGACAAAAGAGCAAATACAAACTCGAGTCAAATGGATGCTAAATGAATTGAAAGAGCATAAAATCATTGCCAATGACATTATTTTGGACACGAGACTTTTCGCAATCCGAAGTTCTAAGCATGTAAGTTAATATGTCTATTCTATACAAATTATGATTTTACAATTCATTAATCCATAGATTTTTGACTTACTGTGGAAGTTGGTTTGCTATGACATTTATTTTTTATGGATCAGAATTGATTTTTTGTCAAATAAAAATGAAGAAAATTTAATTCGAGTGCCTTTTACTGTGAGCTAAAGATTATTTTTTATATTTTGTTTATAATTATTATTATTTTAATTATTAATTATAACAAAGTGGGTTCCAGAGTCACCTCCAGAGAAAAAAAATACCAAGAATCCAGAAATTTCACAACTAAGTGGTTTTGGTTTTATCCAAGACGTCTTAAGAGAAGGAGATAAAGAAGAAGCTGTAATTTTTCTTTTTGATTTTTACTTTTAAGTATGTAATTTAATTTTTCAAAGGAAGATACAATCGATGTGAATTTTCCAGGCTTGGATTTTATGAAAAGCTTCTCATTACGTAAAATCGATCTACACAAAGTTCCGAATCCTAAAAATTGTATAATAGAAATGATAAATATTCAATTAAAAGTGAATATTTTATTGAATTTGTTTCAAATAATTAAATGTTTATTTTTAAAGACAGTTACCGAAGGTGAACAGATAGTGTTTACGGTAAGCAAGAATTTTTTATTTACTTCATTTTCCTTGATTTTAAATTTTACAAAAAAATCTTTCCCCATTAAAGCTTCACATTAATGATGCTTGCCAATAAATTTTCAAAAATTTTGAAATTTTTCCGGTTATTTTTTTTACAAATTGAAATTTATTTGATACACATTTTTTTGTCGAAAAAAAATTGGGCAAAATTTTTAAGAATGTTATCCAACAGAAAATTTTTTTCATTTTGAGCCAGAAATAGTTCAATCTATTTTAATCATTTTGTTCGATTTTTATTTAATAATGAAACAAGAAAATGAATGAAATGAACCAATAAATTTAATCACTCATTTCATATTTTAGGGATTTTTAATTTTTTTAATTTGCAGCACCAATTTTTCTTTATTTTATATAAAAATATTTTTTCTTTTATTGCAATAGCTGCATTATCTCTCACATCAAATATTAGCTAAAATTAAAAAAATAGGCTGCCATTTAATTGTTATATCTAGAATGTTACTCGTCAAAATTTCATAAAATTTTACAATATGATTAAAAATACATCACTTTGTGATTAATTTTTATCTTTACTTATAATTTAATAATGTAAATTTAAACAAAAAAAAATAAAAATTTAAAATTGGTTATAAAAATTCTATAATCTAGCAGATTTTTAAAAAAGCATTGTCACATTGATGGGTCTTATAAACCTTAATAACAATCATATTGAAGTGGGAAAATAAAATTATTTAAAAAATAAAATTATGAATTTCTAAGTTAAATAAACCTGAATTATTTAAATTTTTGATTGTTTTTGTTAAATAAATTGTAGATCAATCATTTTGATGATAATTTTATAATGAATCATTTTTAGACATAGCATGTATAGTTTTTTTTTTTTTAAATTAACAAAATCATGATATCAATTAAGTTTAAGAAATTTTAAATGATCATGTTGATATTAAAATTTGATTTAAAACCTCAATTGAAAGGCTTCTTGAAGTTAATGATCAATTCAAAATATTACTTCAATTCAAATGGTCTAATTTTAAATTTTAAATCATTTCTATTTCTTTTACTATTTCTTACCATTTCTTACAAGAGCTATTAAATTTTTGCAAAAAATTACCAAAATTTACAACAAATAATGTAATAAATTAAAATTTTTTGTAAGAAATAATTGAAAAAATTTTGAAAAAGTTGCTTAAAAAATAATAAAAAATAATAAAAATTTTTCAAAATAAAAAAAAAGAGCAAAAGATGACAATTTTTTTAGCCGAAATTGAATTTACCGTGTCTTACAGATATTGATGCAATTTTACGTAAAATAACACAAATTGTTGTAAGAACGATGTAAAAAAATCACTGTAGTTCATAGAGTTTTTTTATTGAATTCATAAATCGAATATTTTTCACAGAAAAATTATCAAAGAAATTTTACTCATAGAAAAATTTTATTTCATTTCATTTTTGAATTTTGAATATTGGTTTGGTGATTGAAAATTTAAATTTTACAGGAGTACTCAAGAGCTCTTTTAGATTAAAAAAATCGAATCAAATAAAATTTAAATTTAAAGCAAATAAAAATGAATTAAAAATATGTTAAAAGAAAATTAAAATAGACAAATTGAGATGGTATCTGTTCAATATGAAGAAATTTTAACAAGCCATAGTTTAATTAATATTTGTTTTTTTTTAATTTATTTTTAATTAATCAATTTAATGAGCGCGAATTTTCGAATATTAATTTTGCTACATTAATGTTCGAAAATTGATTTTTGTGAAAAAATTTTTGACAAAAAGTCTCAGTTGTTTAGTAGAGACATGTCAAAACTTGGGTTTTAACAAAATAGCTGCTAGGTTTAAGTAAAAAATGAAAAAATTTTGGTGTAATCTTGGACCTTTTTGCGAGAAACCATTTGAATTTAAATAAGAGAGATGAAAAAAATGAGTTTAAAAACTTTAATTTAATTATCAATTAATAACTAAAAAAACAAACGAAATCTATTTTAAATTAAATTAAATTAAATCAATTTATTTAAACAGAACATTGCAAAATATTGAGTAAAAAATCAAGCGATCGCGAACAAAAGTTGATACCATTTTGTATTTTGTTTGTTTGATCCAAAATCAAATAATCGGGCAAGGTGAAAATTTAGTACAAAAAATAAAAAATTTTCACACATTTTTTTTCTAATTGTGCAAAAATGAGTTCTATAAAGAGTTCAATATATTGTACAAATTTGTGCAACGAATTCTTAGCTCTGCACAACTCTGTATTTTCTTTTTTGTATGATGCACACCATCAAAAAACATTTGATAAAAATTTTTCATTTTTTGTACTAAATTTTCACATTTCGTAATAAAGTTGTTGATCTAAATGCATTTAATTTGAGATTAAATAAAAAATAGGTACCAAAATTGAGAAAAAATGTGAAAAGTAAACTTAATTCAAAACTTAATAGAAATAGTAGTATTTTAGAAATTATTTTTTGTTGTTGTTATTTTTAAAAGCCATTAAGTTAGGCCTATTTTTGAATATTAATAAACGACTCGAATTTAGATGGCTGCGCCTGTGGCAACGGTATTTCAACAGTCAAGGTTCCATTTTCAGACATTCTTGCTCTTAAAAGCTCTGGCTGCACCCACTCCGGCAATTGGTATTGTCTAAAAAAAAAAAAAAAAAAATAAAAAAAATTTATTTCAACAAGTTAAAAAAAAAAAAACAAAATTGTTCGTCACCTGGTATATTCTCTGTGAATTTGATTTCCTTTGGTATTGTCTATGTGCACAGCATGTACTCTAAGCGTATTGCCATCTATAACCTTTATGCTCAAATCATCAGGCTTGTAGCCAGTTAGATCAAATGTCAACTTAAGATCCTTTCCATCTTGGCTAGTCTCGACTATTCCTGTGTTTTGTGATGAGGAAGCATTTTGGTAAGCTTTGTTCACGCTTTCTTCATTTAAACTAAATTTGTTAAACTGCTTGTCCAAGTCAAGTGGACTTAGCGGCGGCTTGAGGTTGTCGTTGCCATGAACTGGAATCTCGATTAGGAGCGTTCCGTCTGACTGAAGAGAATTTTTAAGTCGTTTAACATCAGCGCCAAACGGCAGTCCAATCTCGCGCTTAAACTCTCTGTAAGTCTTGCCTGCACCTCTATTGTCGCTCTCTTCTCTCACAGCGTGCACCTTTAAAATTGTGTCTGTCACCGTGATTGCTATGTCCTCGGGCCTGAATTCGCTCATGTTGAATTTGTAAGTAACTGGCTGACTCGACACAACACTGCTTGAATTCGCGTTCACATTCGCATTGACAGAAGAAGAAGAAGAGGAAGAAGAAGTGTTTTGGTTGGTGCGAACGGCTCTAGACGGACTTTGGGTTTCACGAGCTGGACTGGGCTTGAAGTTTGAGTTGGAGGAGCCAGTGATTGCATTGGGAGCCGAGTAGCCGAGCTTTTCCATTTGAACGGGCGCGTCAATAGTCAAAGTGCCATCGGACAAAAACGAAGTGACTGTTGTGGGCTCAACAAAATCGGGCAGAGTTATTTCCCTGTTGAATTGTTTTGATTCGGAAGAGGAGCCGGCCACTATTTCGCGGTCGCCCTTCACAACCAAAAGGCGGCCCTCGGTTTTCACTTGGATTTCGTCGGGCTTGAAATCGCCCACGTCAAACGTGATTTTGTAGCGTTTGTTTGCGTTGTCGTCTTCTTCGATGAAACTTTTTTGTGCTGTTTGACTGAGCGGTGAGATTGAGTGGGCGGGAAAAAATCCGTTGTTAAAACGAGATCCCAGATTGGAGAAATTCGACTGCAGCTCTGGAAACTCAGGGTTCAAAAACATTCTCGGTCTGTCCAAAAGCGACCCGCCAGAGACACTCATCGGCGACTGACTCATAAACTGGTCTCGCCATCTCCTAGACTCGTCCTCGAACTCTCTCATTCGCTGCTGCATCTTTTCTCTTATGTCAGTATTTCCCAGACGGATGCTACGTCCCGAATATTCGGACGGATTTACTTTGACACTTATTGGAACACGTCTATTGTCCATTTTATTCTGTATCTAAATGTAAAGTCAAGGTTGTCAAAGTTTCAATCCAAAACAAATTACACTGTTGCCTAGATACTCTCAAATTTGTCAAATTGAGGACATATTTAAACTTAGAAAGGTTAAAAATGTAGATTACAGCTAAAAAGGCAGAAAGTGATAATCGATAAAATTTTTAAATGTAGAATAATAATTTGTAGAAAAACCAAAAAAATGTAGAACTAAAAAATACAAAATAATTTCTCTAGATAATAATGAAACTTTTAAAGAATAATGCAAGACTTTGTTTCACGTACTTTAATTTATAAAAATAAAAATCTTTAGTTACAGTTCAATACTAAAGATGGGCTAATCGATTCAATCAATTTATGTCTTTGTAACATTAATTATATAATTATTTCTTTTTCTTATTTGAGCTTACTAAATAATTCGAAGCTACTTCATTACTTCATTTCTTCATAGTTTTTTATTTTATCTTCATTTTTTTTTTTTTTTTAATTGAAAAATTCTTTATTTAATATTACAATTTTTTTTGATAATTTTTTCTAAATTTTTTTTGTTTAATTGAAAAGAGAAAAAAAGAAAATTTAAATTTGATTGAATTTTTTAAATTTAAAGAATTCAAAGGGGTTGTGAAGTTCATTTCAATTCGATCGTTTCAATTGAGAAATTATAATTCATAACATTTTGTACTATGATCTTTTTCTCAAAATTCATTTTACCTGTGCAAGTACATTGCATAGTTTAAGCAATTTACAGAACTACCGTATACCCTTGCGCGGAATTGCATGCAATTAAACCCAAAATTGATTTTAAGTGCATGCATCCCGTACCATCTCTCCCATGTTAACCCAACCCTATTGATTAACCCGTGCATTTATCCGGTCTCTTTGGTTTTAAGTGCGGTTTTTATTGCTAAGAATTAAAAAATAAAGCTGCGCTGTAAAATAAAATTTGAATTTTTATGCGGCATCTATTATTAAGGACAATGATAAATCTAAACTAAGGATTTTGGTTTAGACGCTGTGACTAAAATTAGAAAAAATAGAAAAAATAAAAAATTAAAAAAATGATTTAAATCATTTTTTTTTAATAAAAATTATGAAAAATGATTTAAGCGCGGCTTTAAAACTTAGAAATTTTCAAAAAAAATGAAATGCATGTAAATAAAAATTAGTTTCATGCTCTCTCTTTTTTCTTGTCCAAAAAAATAGTGTACTAGCTACACTAGTATTTTAATATTTTTGTGATTATTTTTGATAAAAATAAAATTTTATAAATGGAGCCTGACATATCTATAGCACAAGAAATGGAAGTCGATCCGAATTCAGTGCTTTCAAGTATTGATTCAAACGAGACATCAAATCCAAATTTAAAGCGAATTCGTTACAATCTGGAGAATAAAGCTAAGGTTCTTTATTTTCACAAACAGGGAAACAGTATCAACAAGTGTGCCAAACACTTCAGCATAGATATGCGTTTAAAAGTAGATGGAAATCTTCTGAAGTTAGAATCGACAATTTTATCAAAAAATTAAAAAGGTCAATTTTTTTTTTTGGACTCAGCCCCCTGTCACTTGACTAAGAGTGTAAAAGATGAATAGCAAGTGAATGGTATTGTCACCAATTTTATTCCACCGCGCATGACTAATTTATTACAACCAGCCGATGTTTGCTGGTTTGCTTCAATTAAAAAAAAAATCACAATAAATGGAAAAAATGGTTTTTGGTAACACAAAATCTCCAGTATATGTAAATGAGAATGAGCCAAGAAACGCCAATTTTGTTTCAAAATGATAAAAATCAAAATTTGAAACAACGAGGTAAGAGACCAGATAGTCCGAATACTATATATAAAAAAGAATTGAAGCAAAAAATGCTTCAAAACAAAAAAAAAATTTAACCAATGACTAATTATAAAATATTTTTTTAATCGATTAGACAATTTTTCAATTTTAAAATTTTTTTCTAACTTTTAAAGCCGCGCTTAAATCATTTTTCATAATTTTTATTAAAAAAAAATGATTTAAATCATTTTTTTAATTTTTTATTTTTTCTATTTTTTCTAATTTTAGTCACAGCGTCTAAACCAAAATCCTTAGTTTAGATTTATCATTGTCCTTAATAATAGATGCCGCATAAAAATTCAAATTTTATTTTACAGCGCAGCTTTATTTTTTAATTCTTAGCAATAAAAACCGCACTTAAAACCAAAGAGACCGGATAAATGCACGGGTTAATCAATAGGGTTGGGTTAACATGGGAGAGATGGTACGGGATGCATGCACTTAAAATCAATTTTGGGTTTAACTGCATGCAATACCGCGCAAGGGTATACGGTAAATTATCTATTTTAGTAAAAAAGTTATTCAAATTTTTCTCAATTGAAACGATCGAATTGAAATTAACTTCACAACCCTGAATTTAAATTTGATTGATACAATTTATTTGTTTTTACTTAATTTACTACATGTCAATATGAAAAAAAATAAAATTCCATTCATTACATATCTATATGTTAACGTAAATTTCTAAAACACATAAATTTTTAAAATTAAATAAAAAAATTATTGTTTTAATTTTTTACTGTTTTCTTATTTGTTTTAGTAAATTTCTAAAATAGTTAGTAAATAATAAAATTTTCTTCATTTATTTATTCCTACAAGCACTGTTACCTCCATGATATCTTAAAATGCATAACAATAGTAAGCTGTTTTTATACGTTATTTATTTTCTTGCAAACAGGACATTCAAAACACCTGCCTCACAAGCTAACTCAAAAAGGGATTTATTTCAGTAAATTTCTTAAATTCAGAATAAAGTTTTACAAATATACTGCTCTTTACGTAAATTTAGAAAATTAATGGAAAAAAATTTAAAAAATAATTTTTGTATCATTATTTAAGAATTTACTGATCAACCAGGAAATTTACGAAATTCCGTATTTTACAATTTTACTATTTCATATGCATCTTTTCCTTAATTTCGTTTATTTTAATCCTTCTTACTTTATTTTTATCTATTTTTTAATTTTAATTCTAAAGAAACTCAAGCTCGGTACAGAAAAACAAATAAATAATTTGGCCAAATTTTACGTCAATTTTATTTGCACTTTTTGGCAAGACCATAATGTTTTTGGAAAAATTTTAAAAAAATTAAACATTATTTACGCAATTCAAGTGAATTTGAAAAGAGGAAAAATTACATTTTGTTCACTTATAAAATTTCTATCTGTTTCATCTAATTTTGAATGGAAAATAAAAATTTAAATGAACGTTGTAAAAATTGAAAACAAAAGAAGTGGTGGTTAGTTGGATAGCAAATTTTAGAACTATGAATTTTAGGAGAGAATTTGTTTCGGATTTAAAATTTTAGCTTTTGTTCAACTAAAATTAATGCTAAAAAATCCAACAAATATAAATTTTCTTTTCTATTCTTTTGAAAAAAAATTCAAAATTTTTGTGTAGATAATTTTTAAATAGTTTTGTAATTTATAAATTTATGAAAAAACACCCTGAATTTATTATAAAAACCGAATATTTAATTTCACTTTTAGGAAGAATATTTTGGTTTGGCGAAATTCAGTTCAAAAAAACAAAACAAAATGATAAAAATTAAAAAACTATTTTTCTATGAATTCTGTGGTGGTGAAAGTTCAATTCATAGTTTTTTTTTTTCGAAGAGTTATTTTGATAGAATTTTTTTAAGGGATTAAATACAGAATAATAATATCTCTAAATTTTTCATTGACAACAAATTGAAAAAATATTTAAAATTTTACTTTAATCTACAAAAAACGAAAATTTTAATTAAGATTTAACAAAGCGTAAATACATCTAAAAATTGTTTGAATAAAAAATACTAAATTAATCTTCAAATTTTTCTATTAAAGATTTTTACATAATTTCTATGAAATATTTTTCTACCAATATCTATTCTATGAGTATTGTTTAATTTTATTAATTTTCTATGAATTAGTTTTTCGATGAATTAATACATCACCAGTTCTGAGAATGCAGCATTGTTCAACAATTACATCAATATATTAAAATGTAATTTTTGCTATAATAATAAAAATAATAATAATTTTAATAAGCCCTCATCTATGGCAGCTAGATGCACAGAAATCTAGTTAAATATACAAACGCATTAATAGTTATTTATTTCATAATGAATACAATATACAAATTAGAATAAATACCAAACTATATTAAGAAGGATATAAAAAAGAGCTTGAAATAATCGAAATGAGTCCAAGAAAACTTATTGCTTTGACTTGGTATTGGACAATGTGTTCTCTTTTAGACTAGACTTGAAAGTGTGGCATCTATTTTTGAATTGATTGACAGTTGTAGCTTCAATTACTTCCATTCGTCAACGACTCTATTTGCAAAAAAGCTGGTCCTTTGTAAGCAGTAGGTAGAAGTTAGAGCTGATATTCTTGTCATGTGCCCTCTGATACCCTGGACAAGTCCACTTTTATTGCAAAGTTCTAGCGGAATTCAGCAAATAATGCAACTATAGATTTTATACAATTTTGAATTAACAGCGCTAATTTTAAGCTTATAGTAAAAATGATATTAAATTATTTATTATTTTTTTGCACTCGATTTTATAAATACTATTTTTTTTACCATATTTTTTTCAAACATGCTTTAATATCATTTATTTATGTGTTAATATGTTTTGCTCATAGAATAATTCAAAGAAAAAAATTGAATAAAATTAAAAAACAAAAAATGAATAATATAAAGTAAAATAGAAAAATTACACAATTGAGTTGGGTATTCGATTTCTGTTGGTGTTCGAAACTTTCTTATGGTTTAGAATGAATCAATCCTCTCTTAACATATCTCTCTCTCAGCTCAAAAATTGGATTCGAGATTTTTAGTTTAAGTCTATTAAAAGCCTCCTCATGTAAAATATTGAAGTGAATATCATATTTAAGTTTTAGGATCGATCGAACTGCTGAATTTTGAATGACTTGTATTTTTTTTAATTCTTAGTTTCAGAGAATAAATTTAAACAAGAAATAGAATAATCAAAAATTGATCCTATTCTGGATTTGTAAAAATCTTCTTTTAATTTTAATTCATTCACCATGGGACCAATTTTTAGCTTTGATTTTATTTTTAGTGTAAAAATTAATTAAAATTAATTCAACTCTTGATTGAAAAAAATATAATATGACTCTTAAATAAAAATATTCATTTTCATTTGAAAAAACATTGTCTCCTATCGATGAGACTCAGTTAGCAACTATTTTTTAACTATTGAAGATTTAAAAAGAAAAACAGCTAAGGTTTAATATTTTATCAATACTAGAGAACGAATAAAGCATATTTTTGATACTTTACAAGAAATTAACTTCATTCATACTTCAATTATGATAATATAATCAAATTGGTACTTGTTTAAAAATTTATTTTTTAAAATTTGATTAACTCAAACTACTCATACAAAATTAACCAAGATATTAAATTACAAAGCGAAGAAAATAAAATACGAATAAAAAATTGGATAAGAAAAAATTTAAATATTTTACAGGTGGCATCTTAAACCCAATCATCTAAATTTCAATTCCTAAATTTTAATTTAAAAAAATAAGTTCTTAAAAAATATTAAATTTTTTATTTACAAAAATTAAATCAAGTAATCTTTTTTTATGTTAACACAAAAAAATAATTTTAAGCTTTTGAAATAATTAAAACATTAAATTTGTTCGTATTTGTTTGAATCTTTAAATTTAAGAAAATAAGACTGTTAAAATTTAAATAGTTAAAAGTTGAGGTGTTTAAAAAAGGACTTTTAATTTTTTCTTAATTTAGAACAAACATACTTTTTTTAAATTTTGGACTACAAAATTTAAGTTTGTTTAGTTGAACAAAATTTTCTAAAGAGCCTAGCATGGAAAATGCTGAATATTTTTATTCTATCTAATTTAACAGGATTAAAATAAATTTAAAAAAAATCTAATTTGTGGCTTATTGACAACTTTTTGTTTAATTTAGATTCTTTTAATTAAATGACCCACAACAAGACTCCTAACATTTTAAAAATTATAAAGGAAAACAAAATTAATTATTTGACTTAACTTTGTTATCATTTTTACCTTGAAAAATTTAGCCGAAATTTGAAAAAATATTTTTTTTCGTGGATAAAAAAAATTCAAAATTATTAACAAGACATTTTTTCTTCCAATGTCTCAAAAATTAAAATACTTTAATTATAAATCTTAAATTTTTTTTAATTTTTCTTAAATTTTTAATTCAATTAAACTTAAGTTTATTATTTATTGTTAGTATGAAATGTCTTAAAAAAAAATTGGACCTGTCAGACATTAAATTTATTTATTTTTTTTAAATTTAGTCTAAAAAAACAAAAAGAAGATTTCTAGGTAAATTAAATGACTCGCAAAATGTGGTGTTTGGTTCTAAGCTAAATGTTTAAGCTAAGATGATTCAATATTCAACAATATAAAGTTTTGGATTATATGTTAAAAAAAATGTAAAAAAATTTTATTGTTCAGAGTTGATACCCTCAAATTTATGAATATGAAAAAAATGTCCATGTGTAAATACTTTCGATAAAATAGGTAGAAATTGTAAGATTAGTCACATGACTATATAATGAATACATTATACAAAATAATTAAAATAGATTAAGATTAATATATCACACAAAAAAGTGAAAATAATAAAAAAATGCCGCAAATCATTCTGATCTGAATATGACTGTGGTAATAGAATGAGAGCGTCGACAATAGTGACTATTAAGACGATTAGGAACGTCTCTTATTTATAGTCTGATCTTGTCACTAAACTACGATATAAAAAAATGTCGAAAAGATAACTTTTGTAATAAGGTTGACATTGTTTGCTGTATATGTAGCCAGAATGTTTGTTTATGTGATTCGCATTGTAAAATAGCTCTTAGATCGAATTTTTGGCTTTAACTCTTAAGTAAATATTTATTCTTTGAATTCTTGGCGAAAGGCAAACAAAGCTTCTATTGCATAAATATGGCAAAAGTCAACCAACTTAAAATGAAAGCTTTCTTACTAAAAACTAGACAAATTGCATCAAAACTTTGTGCTAGTAAAATATTGGTTTTGACCGCACCTATCGCACAACACTTAACTCTGATGAACATAAATAATTTTGTTCAGAATAAAATACTTCAAAACATAATTTTTATAGCCTGAATAAATTGTAATTTAATGAATAAACAATTTTGTTTTTTTTTTCTATCGACAAAATTTTGCGCAAAGAATTTTTTATATTTAAATTAACAAAAAGAGAGAAGAGTTCGGCTTCACCAAAAAATGATTGAATAAATTTCTCGGATAAAAAATCCTCACTCAAAAAAATGGCGATAATTTCATCAATAAACAATTCAAATATCTATTGCATAATCTAGTTTTACTTTACCTTCATCGGCTAATCTATTTCGAAATAATAAACAACAAAAAAAAATGTTAGTTTTGTACTCAATTCAGAAAGTTTGCAAAGAATTTTGTTTTGTGTTCTAAAAGAAAATAGTTTTCATATTTAAAGAATTTGTACAAAGTAGCGTTGTTTTTTTTGCTAAATGTTTAAGTAGGCGTCACTCGAATTGTATGCCAAATTAAATTAAAAATAACTTTAAAGCAAAATTAAACAAAAATTTGAGAGCTTGTTATTATCCAACAAACAAAAACATAATCTATATAAAAAATTCTCTTATCTAAAAATATGATGAACGCTCCAGATAATTATGATTTTTTGCTAGCGTTTCTTCTATTTAAAAATGATTAACCTTTCGACATGTTGGCACCTACGTCTTTCAACATTAGATTGAAAAACGTAGGTGCCATTCAATTTAAATCTGCTCTCATCTCTAAATGAATCTTTTGAGAAAAATATTCAAAATAGAAATGTATTGCATCCAAATTGGTTGCTCTAATCAAGTAGCTAGAAAAATTTAATTTAATTTTAATATCTAATTTGAAAAATGATAAACCTGTAAAACTTGATTTTCTGCTAATGAAAATAATATTTCTAAAAGAAAGATTGATTAGTTTCTAGTTACAACAATCAAATCCTTGAACCAAATGGTTACATAAGCATAAATTAAAGATTCATACACAAACCAAGCCTATGAAAGAATTTCTCTTTATTATTCAAAGTTTTGCCAAAAAAGTTTAAAATTTAGATGATTTATTATTCACTTTTGGGCCAACTAAATTCTTAATGAATCAAACAATTATGTTCAATTCCAAGCTCAAAAAATTATGTAATTCTTAATTTAATTTATTTAATTTTTTCTTGAAAATTAATCTGATTTATTGTTAATTTAAATAATGATAATACAACGTTTGAGTTTTAGCTCAAATAAAAATTCTTTATTTAAATTGAATTCTTTGTAGAAAACTCGATTATAATTTCAGTAATTTGATTATTTTCAAGAAAACTCTTGAGCTCAAGGTTAGCATAAATAATCATAAATTTGAAGTTATACTAAACATGCGACAAAAATCTTGTTTCAAATTACACTTCAATTTTTTTTCAATGACATATCTTGTTTATGTATTTGGAGACAAAAATATTTTCAGCAAATTTGAAATTTTTCTTACAACTCATACTTAAGAAAAAATAATAAATTATTCTAATAGAAACAAAAAAAATAATATTTTCTTGATTGTCATCATTAATTGGGCTACTTAAACAGGGCTGCAGTTTTTTCATACCTTAAGAAAATTCACTATCATAATTTTAAAAATAATGAAAAATTTTGCAAAATAAATAAATGAAAAACACTTTTTTAAATGATTAATTTTAATTTATTCCTAAGCTGGGAGAATTTTTTCCCTAAGCCAAATTGAATCAATTATTCACCGATTTCGCTGAAACATCTCGTGCTTTACTAATCTTTTCATCATTGCTCAAAATTGACTTAAACAGTGAAAAAAACTAGAAGATTTTTCTTTTCATCAAGTGTTAAATTTACTCTATCCAGCTATCTCAAACCCTAAACTTCTTTGGCTTACTATTGATACCACGTTTTATTTATTTTTTTAAATTCAATCTTATAGCTCTACCGCTGCCACCAAGGCATTGTGAAATTTGGTACAAAAAACAAAAACAAAATATTAAAAATTCCAAAGCTTCCAAAGTTCTGAAGGACCAAAACATGTTCTAAAAATTGTAGCAACTGATACATTCTTTGTACCACCAATATACTGATTCTGCAAAACTCTGTAATAAATCTGCAAAACTCAGAAAATTGAAAATTTGGGATATGATATTATATTAAAAATCCAATTCAACTTTAAGTGGTGGTAAAAAGGATGCATCAGTTGCTAAAATTTACAGAACATGTTTTAGGCGGTCCAGATTAAAGTTTTAGTGTTTTTTATATTTTGTTTTTTGTACTAAAATTCACAATGTTCTGAATTCTTCAGAGTTTTGCAGAATCAGTATATTGGTGGCACAAAGGATGTATCAGTTGCTAAAATTTACAGAACATGTTTTGGTCATTCAGAACTTAAGCTTTGGCATTTTGAAATTTTTTTTTGATTTTTGTACCAAAATTCACAATGCCCGCCACCAATGTAATTCAGACTGAGTGTGTGAATGATAAGTTTAGTATTTGATTAAGCATGGAACTTCCATAATGATAATCACCAACAAGTTATATTTATGGTCTGATCATGTCACTATTTTAAAACACGAGCATATCCAAATTACCCTAAAAATGAATTTTTAAATGGCTTTGATCAAAAAATTCGAAAAATTAATAAAACTATTGATTAAATCTTTCATTTTTTTCAAAAAAAACTTAGAAGTTTTTTTAAATTTTAAATACAAACATCATTTAAAAATACAAGCTAGAAAAAACCGTGGCAACTAAAGCTAAGCAAAAATTTCTACAATTTTTTCAGATCGATTTTACTAAGTGTTCTTGACCAATTTTTACTTACAACTATTGAAATTAAGTTAAAATATTATTGAGCCAAAAATTTACAAACGATCTTTTTTTAATTTTTTGTTCAAAATTTTGGTTGAGAGCTACTCTTCGATTCAGTCAAATTTGAATTATTTTAAAAGTGATAAATTAGTTCTGAATATAAAATTATTTCTTAAAAAATTGCAGTGAAATGGAACACTTAAATTGAATAACAAAGTAATAACCAATTTGTTATTCAATTTAAGTGTTCAAAAAATTTTTCCAGGAAATTTAAAATCAAGTTACCAGGATTGGGAGCTAGATTGGTATGGAGTTAGTTGCTTTGTCAGATTGCTGTGTCTGGTACTTTTTGCGATCGGTTTAGAGTCGGCCTTTGAAAAAGCCAAATAAGAAGAAAAGGAAAAAAGAAATTTAATCTTGAAACTATGAAATGCTATGAATTGATCTAGAGTATATGAGTGATTTGGACTAGATTAAATTCATATTAATTTATGATTAATTAAAGACTAATTTATTTTATCCTTTATAGAAGCCTAATGTTAAGTTTCCGTGAAATATGTATCTTAACAAAGAATTTATGTTGAACTAAAATTTTAGAAAAATACAAATTCTTTTATTTAATTTGTAGAAATTTTCAAAAATAATCTATTTTATCATTAAAAAAGTTAAACTTATTTAACTAATTAAAAATAAATTTCATTAGCTCTTCTTTCAGTTTCAATGCTTTTATTTAGATAAAATAGATTTGTATAATTTAAATTAAATAATCTATGTGAAGTTAAATTTGTTCACTTTAAATCTAACTATGAAATTTATAAAAATTCATATTTTAGGATTTTTGAAAACCTAAAAGATTGATTAACAAATAAAAGTTTTTCATAAAAAATTGAATAATACAAAGGTTATGTGTTAGAATGAACTCTAACTGTTTTTATTTAAAATAAAAACTAAATGAATATTAACTGTATGAACCTATCAAATATCAAATAAAATATTAAAACTTTATTTTATTTTATTAAATCCGCAAATATTTAAAAAAAAATAATTTTAACATTTAATTGTCATCAATTAAAATCTACTTAAAAAGGTTTTTTTTTAAATAATATTAATAAATATTTTTAGAGCTTATTTTTGATGGAAAAAATTTATCAAAAAGTTATAAAAAATATATGATTTTGATTTTAAATTATACAATGATTAGAATAATCAAATCAGTTCACTTGAGTATTATCAATTATTAGTCGAATGGAATTTTAATATGTATGTTAATCGAAAATGCCCAGAGCGGCCACTATTGATTAACTTTAGAAAATCGATGAAAATTCTAAAAGAAAAATGATACCATTTTCCCGTAAATATTTTCTAGAACGGGACATTTTAAAGTTAAATTAATTTTAATGATTATATTTAAATTATAATAACTCAAAAAAAAAAAAAAAATTTTTTTGCAAAAATTCAAAAATTTAAAAATTTATTAAAATTTTCTATTTTTTTTATAAGAAACTGAGTGAACTTTCTGATACAAGAGTGCTTTGTGGCTTTATAAATAGCTTTATACCAAATTTATTTCCGACCGAAATTTTAATGAATGACAGATGGTGCATAAATTTGGTTCTTAGGAGCATAGACAAAATTTTAATGTGCGAATCAACTATGGACTCCAAAGATTTGGTTGAAGCAGAAACTCAATCAGTTTGTGCTTTTTTTTGCTATTTGTTCATGATGTTTTACAAATTTAAACAATGTCGAATAATTGTTAATCGCTACGTAAAAATTTTTTTTAAATTTAATAAATTATAAAAAAAAAAATTCTAATTTCAGAAAGAGCTAAAAACAAATATAAAGAAACTCGAAAAAGAATGCGATTCAAAATTGTTAAACTCATCTCAAAAAGAAAATAATGAGCAGACACTATTTGAATATAAAAGCGGTATATTTTAAATGATCTAAACAAAATGATTGCGAAAAATTATGTTTTATCTAAGAAATGGAAAGTATCAAAAAAAACTTTGACTTGAAGTATTTTTTTAAATGGATTGACAAAGTTCAACTAGTCAAAGAAACAGTATGTCATGGTTAATCTATTATGAGATATTTTCTAAGAATCTAAATTTAATTAAGGTACATGCAGTCATTAATAACAAAATTAAATTAAAGTTTGACTGGTTTGTCCTAGAAGAAGACGTAACAAGTTCCAATTTATGCTATAACCATGCAATTAATCTAGTAATTTCTAAAAAAATATTTTCAAAAAAAATTTTAAAAGTAAATTCTTAATTATTAATAGTCTTTAACAAACGGACTTGGTTTTTATAAACTGGACAGTAAAGAGCTGATATCAAGAAACCGTAAAATAATAATTCGGCAAAAAACCTCCGGAAAATTTCTCAATACTTTTGCCGATGATTCAACAAGTATGAAATTAATTTTTTTTTATTTTGTAAATTTTTAAATTTCAGCTGTGATTCGGCAAATACTTCGACTTCCAAACTTTGATCCAATTGACATTGATCCGAAATCGTTTCCTAATTTTGATGTAAAATTAAAATAAACAAAAATTTTTATTTGTTTATTTATATTTAAAGATATTTGTTGAATGCTTGAGCAATAACAAAATTCTCAAAAAAAAGATGACATTTTTGTATCAAGTTTTTCCGTCTGACATAAACTTTTACCACAATTTTCTGCTTAAGTCTTGCTTGGAAAAAAAAATTAGTTCAATTCAAAGACTAATCGAATTTTTTTCTGTTTATTATCCCAATTTTATTAATTTAAAAGATAAAAACACACAAAACTCTGCACTTCATATTTGCGCTTCACATGGCTATTTTAGAATTTTGCTTTACCTATTGGAAAACTATGCAAATGTAAATATTCAAAATAAAGAAGGCAATACGCCTCTGATGTTGGCCTCAGAAAATTTTCATAGAGATTGTGCAAAAGTAAATCTTAAACTTTAAATTATTCGTATTTCAAATAACTTTTTTATTATTTTAAGTTATTAATTGAATTTGGTGCAGATGTTAATATATTAAATAACAGAGCATTGACTGCCTTAAATTTTACTTCTAATATTGAATACAATCTTTTCATCGAAGGTAATGAATTATTAATTTTTAACAAACTTAGCACTCAATCAAAACAATGAAAAAATAAATAGAATTAAAAAAACTTAATATAAACAATGTAGAATGTTTTAATTTTTGTAAATTATAGAATAATTTTGATAATAATTTTTTGGAGATCGATTCCAGGATTCTCTTTTTCAGCTCTCTTGTTAATTTATCGTCATTTTGATATCGCCGGAACTTCTAGTTAATGCTATTTGGAATCTTGAAGTTAATGAAAAATCAGAACCAAAAAGTATTTTGAATGATATTTGATTAAATCTCTCTGCAAAATGCAAAAAACATGCTAAATATTAGATGAAGTTCTGAAAAAACTTTGCAATTAAATTTCGCAGTTTAATTAAATGCCATTAACGACGTGCAATTTACTACAAAATTGCAGAGTTTTTTCAGAGCCTTATCTAATATTTAACTTTTGTCTTTGGGTACTCTTAAAAAAATACTATGACTCAGCTAAAGCTGTAGTATGTCTTGATGATAATATTTCGGAACTATTTCAGGTTGAATGTGGTGTAAAGCAGGGTGGGATCTTATCCCCTTTCCTTTTCAATATCTTTATAGACGATTTAATTGAAGAATGCTTAGAAAAGAAATTAGGTGGTATTTTTAATAATCTCAATATCTCAATAATTGTTTATGCTGATGACATAATCCTCATCAGTCCAGTTGACAGTCATCTTCAAATTTTACTTGATATCTGCAATAACTATGGTCTTAAATGGAGAATAAAATTTAACCCAATAAAATCTAAAATAATTACGTTTGGCCCTATCCTCTTTAACTGTGACTTCTTCTTGAGTGGTAAAAAGTTGAATATAGCTCCAAGTATAGAGTATTTAGGATTCGTTATCGACTCCAATCTAGACTTTAACCCTTTTGCAATTGAAAAATTTAAACAAGTTCAGAAATCATTCTTCTCAGCATCTTTTTTGTTAAACAAGATGAGTCATATTTCCCCTTCTCTAAAGAGTTTCATTTACAAAACATTTTGCCTTTCCCAATTCACATATGGTCTTGAAAACTTAACTCTAGACACAAAAACCCTCAAAGCTCTAAACATTAATCAAAACAACCTTGTTAGACAAATGTTTAATCTAAAATCTAATTGTCACATGTCTGGAATCCTAAAAGTTCTTAGACTCTTTAAAATTGATCAGCTCTATCTTTTTTCCAAGATGTCTTTTATCACTACAATTGGGTTCAATCACTTATCTTCTCAAATATTTAAGTACTTATGCTATAACATTTCCAACAGTTCTCCCCTTTCTTTTGGAAATGATCTCAAGCATTTGTTACAGTTCACTAATAAAAATCTTGACTCAATATTAGCAAATATTGGTCAGCTGAAGTTGGATCTTAAACGGCAGTTCTACATTCGTGACGGCATCTCGGATTCAATAGAGCTTTGTTTGAATAACTTAAGATTTAAATCCTTTCAAAACCTTCTAAACGAACTAATCAAACCAAGGTAGATCAGTTCACTTCTTCTGGTCCAAAGGAGTTTATAACATAAATTGTATATTTTTCTTTTCAACTTTAGAATTGTACTTCATTTTTTTTTTTTTTTTTTTTTTATTTTATTTTAAACTTTATTTTAATTTTTACTTCTCCTGATGGAGGTTAATTTGAATCAAATAAATAAATAAATATTTAGCATTTTGCAGAGAGATTTAATCAAATACCATTCAAAAGTTATAAACAAAATACTATTTGGTCTGATTTTTTTTGATCATCAACTTTAAGATGCCATAATATTTAAGATTTAAAATTAAAAGTAAAACTTAATTTAAATGGTTCTACATAAGTTTCGATTTCAAAACATGTAGTAAGACACGCTCCATCTCACATATTTATTTATTTTCACCACCTTTTAATTTATAAATTTAAATTTTTTTAGCTAATTTCAAAAGACTTTCTAAAGTCGTAACTGAATTAAAACAAGGAAGCTATAAAGCATTAGAAGAAATTATAAATGATCACCTGAGCGGTCAGTTTCCGCTTTGCACATTACGTAGTCGGTAAATTAGCAAGTTTGTAAATAATCAATCTTTAAGTTTTTTTATGAAGTTTTATAAATGGTAGTACATTGCTGCACATTTGTTGCTTTTATGGACACTATGAGCTGGTTGAAAAACTTTTAAATACCAAAGACATTGAATCACACAATCTTAGTCCAAATATCAGAGATTACAAGGGTGCTACAGCTCTGCACAGAGCAAAAGACGCCAGAATCATAAAGCTTTTATTAGATTATGGAGCTGATGTTAACATCACTGATTTAGACGGAAATACTCCTTTACATGTTAGATGCTTTGGTGAAAAAACTCTTCCCTCAGAAAATGGTGCTATAGAGCTTTTGATTTATAATAAAGCAGACTTTACATCTAGAAATAAGAAAGTAAGCATCATTAACAACCTCACTTAATTTTGAATAATATGATTGAAAACATAAAATTTAGAAATTACTACCAATTCACATGGCGGCAATTCAAGGTAATCTATTTTCATAACATGGTAAAACTAAAAAACAAACTTTTTTTCAGGAAGATTGGATACAATAAAAATTTTGATTAAACACGATCCTGAAAATAAAATTTCTAATTTTCTGACCAAGGAGAAAGATTTTATGTCTGCTTCATCACCTGCTTATGTTGCTTTAGTCAATAATCAAATTGAATGCGCTAAATGGTAATTTTTACCAAAATTAATTTCTATAATGGGACACGAATGAATTTTTTCCAATCGATCAGATAAAGCTTAGGTTTTACCACATATTAAATGTCAAGCTTTTTTTTTATTGAAATAATTTCTAGTTAAGACTTTGAAATGATTTTTCCAAGCCTCTGAATGAAAATTTTACACCATATTTAAATAAAAGAAATACCAATATTTGCTTAAGTAGGATCCGATAGTTTTAAGCAGATTTGGTCAAAATTCAAATTCTGATTTTAAATTACAATTGAAGATTTAAGTTACATTAAAGAAAAAAATTTTGAAAATATAAATAATAAATAAAAAAAATTGCTTTAATCAGTATTTAACATAATTTAAATCAAAATCAATCAATTTCTCTTACAAAAAAAATTACAAAAGACATCTAAAGCCAAATTTTTGACTTGAAATGAAAAAAAATAAAACTTAAAGGCCATCGTGAAGTTAATAATCAATTCAAAATATCATTTCAATTCAAATGGTTTATCTTTAGATATTAAAATTAATCTTTAAATTTATTTAAATAATTTTAATGCAACATGCAATGTTGATTAAAATAAATGGAAAAAAAATATTTTTTAAACCCATTGGTAAAATCCATTTATAAACTGATTTTTTGTAGAGTTTATTTTTAAATTTTCGGTATTCCTGTATCCTGCCAGCCTGTTTTTTGATAAGTATTCGAGAATACTTATTTATGTATTTTTTCCGAAAAAGAATAGTTAATTTTTTAAAAATTACCATCTTATTTTTAAGCCACATTATTATATTCAATAATAAGATTATCACTATTAAGAAGTCAATTTTAAAGTTTTTAAAAATCAAAAGAAAAATCTTAAATCATCAATTTTTACCGTAATGCCTTGCCCCAGAATGAATGCCCAAAATGTTCGAAGAACATTTTTTGTGTTTCAAATTTAGAAAAAATAGAAAAATATATTTTTATTATTTTTTACATATTTAATGCGGCATTTATACCAAAATTTTGACATTAACTGCAGCATTTTTACTCGCAGCGTATCTGGAAAAAAAAGTGGGTTAAATGCATGCATTAAAATCCAGAATTCTGAAAATAAATGCCGCATTAGGGGGCAAGGCATTACGGTAATAATTAAAAGAACTATTTTTTTATTAAACTTATCAAATTACATTTATTAAAAAAAAATCAAATACAATTTTTGGTTTGAAATGGAAAAATAAAGAGAAAAAAACTATTCTTTTTTATTTATTCTTTTTATTAATAAAAATTGATGATTTAAAATTTTTCTTTTGATTTTTAAAAACCTTTAAATTGACTTTCAAATGGTAATTTTTTTTTGAATTCATATTATCGAATAGATAAGAAGTATTCCGAATACATGACAAGTATTTTCGACAAAAAAGTTTTTAAAATTTTTCTAAAATAAGTATTCTGATGTATACTCGAATAGATATTTTAAAAAATAAACTTTTCTTTTTCGGAAAAAATACATAAATAAGTATTCTCGAATACTTATCAAAAAAAGGTTAGCAGGATACAGAAATACCAAATTTTTATTGTAAATGTATCTAGTAGTGATGAAATTGAATTAGTTTTTTGGACACAAATTGAATCTTGAATAAATGCAAAATTGGATAAGACTATTGAAAAATTAGTATACTCGAATAAAATCTTGAATATAAAATAAATTTAAATTCATATTTGATTAAATTTAATTTTTGAAATTAAATTCGAAAACTAATTATTTTTAAATTTAAATTCGAACTTAACCTTAATTTAGAAAAAAAATCGTGAAAATCTGCCAAATTTTAGTATCCAAGCTGAATTAAAATTCATTATATTTTATGAATTCCTTTTTAATTTAGAATTTTATTTCAATTATTTTTTTGATTAATTTTTATTTTCAAATATTAAATCGAGTATTTATTAAATTCAGTTTTTTATCTAAAAATTTTATTTTTTCAAATTTTAATTCGAATATTTCAGTGATACAATTTTTAATTTAAATAAATTAATTTTCAAGCATATTATTTATAAATATTTTTATATTCAAAAATTAAATTCAAATCCAATTTTCACTCGGATATTAAATTCAAAATAAGTGATAAAATGAAAAGGTCGATCATTCTTACAAATATTTTTGAAATGAAAAAAATTATTTTATCTTTTAAATCTACATAACATGTAAAGCATGTTGCATTAAAATTATTTCAATTAATTCAAAAATTAATTTTAATATCAAATGATAAATTTTTAGAATTGAAATGATATTTTAAATTGATCATCAACTTCAAGTTCAAAATATAAAATTTACCTGATTTTACAGTTTTTACAGGCAGTTATGCAAATTTTTTAAAAAGTGTTATTTTAAAAAAATTCTTCGATAATTTTTATCAATTCAATTGAATTTAAGAAAAAATGTCACTTATTTTTTGGTAATTTTAAGTAAAATTGTGTTAAAAAAAACAGTGTAAAAATGGTTTTGACATTCTTCTGTTATGTTCATAGAATTACCTATCGATAATGTGATAAATCGACATGATACTAGTTTATCATATTATCGACATGACCCAAAATCAAAATAATGTATTCTCCTATTCGATATTTCTTAAAAGAAAGGAAAAGTTTTTAGCTAAGTTAAAAAACTATTTAACTATTTAAACTTTATTATGACAAGAAACACGAAACAATTTTTTTGAAAATTAATTTGAATTTTTAGTTGGCCAGCATGAAAATTTATTTTAAAAAACTTAATAATATTCAACTTTATCGGATTTTTTCGGATCAATATTGAAGAGCTATTAAGCAATTTTTTAAAAACCTTTAAAAAAGTTAAATTTTTATTTTAGGCTGATAGAAAGTGGAATAGGACTGAAAAAAAATGAAGCAAATTTTTTGCTTTTTCAAATTTTGACCCAAAAGATCAAAATGTAAATTTTAATTGTTATCTTTGCGTAATGAAATTCAGTATAAATTTAACAAAATTATTACACATATTGTTCTAAATGCTATCTTGCACTTTTTTTGCACAAAATAAAATCTTTAAATTAAATCAAGCCCAAAGAATAATTCGGTCACAAAATTTACAAAAGTGCCTCTCCGCTTCATCATTTGATCGATTAGGACTAAGATTTAACCAAAGCTTGTTAAATTTAGATATTCAAGTGATGTTCAATTTAGAATTAAATTTTCTCATTTTTTGATCTTCTAAATTTATATTTTGTAATAATTTTTTTCACCTTTTTTTCTATTAATTTTTAAAAATAATATGATAAATCGAGATTAAAAAATTTCTTATATCAACTTGTAAACTGTTAAATTTGTACTAAATTTTACAGCGCCATTTTGTTTATCTTTAATTTTAATTATTGTAAAAGGAAAAATGCTTGTGAGGTGATCAAATTTCTTGGAGAAATTGGATGTGATTTCAATACTCGATATGAAAAAGGAAATACGTAATTAAATGAATCAAAAATTAAAATAAAGCAAACAAATTTTCTTTAAAGAGCTTTACACTTTGCTGCAACTCTAGAATCTGAATCAGATAAAGTGATCAAAATTTTAATAAAAAATGGAGCATATGTAAATACAATGAATAATTATCTCCAGACTCCGTTATTTGCATCGGTAAAATCGAATAATATCTTGGCAGCTTCATCGTTATTAGATTTTAATGCTGACATTTACTCTCGAGACATAAATGGATTAACAGCCTTTGATCTAATTAGGGATGTTGAAGAATGGACAAAATCAGATTGTTTCAATAAAGACCAAAAACTAATTCTAAAAAGTATTAAAAAAACGTTTATTTATTTCTTAAAATTTTTTGTTAAATTTTTATTAGCTTTTGAGTACAAGCAAACAAGAACACTAATTCGAAAAATATCTCACAAAATAAAGACAGATTTTTCAAGCAAGGCATTGCTTAATAAGCGAAAATATACACTCAGCTCTTATTTGAACAATAATTATATGGTACCCTCAATATCCATTACCCCAAGAGCTATCAGAACATCAGTAAATAACACAATAATTTGATCTTAATTCTTTAAATAAAATTAAATAAATAAAATTAATAAAAAAGATTCATTTTTATTCATATATTTTGTTATTAATTAAAAATTCTTTAAAAAATCAAAAATTTAATATGAATGAATATTCAAGAACCAAATCTTTTTTTCGAATCATCCGGCAAAGAGGAAGAAGCAATAGTAAAGCAGCTGTTAAATATTTCCACTTGATCAACTGAATTACATTCCAAACCAGTTCTTCTAGAAAGCTGTCAATATTGACTTTTCTTCTAGTTTTAATTGATGGCTTGAAGAAATTCCTGAATTTCTTGGAATTTTTGAAATCCTTTGAGGATTAAGACTCAAAAATGGTCTCATCTTAGTACGGTTTAGTTTTTTGAATTTTCTCCTAGCCTCCCTGTATTCACTTAAATGAAAAGAATCCTTACAATTTAAATATTTATGGTTAGATTTAACCCTTAACCCTAAGCAATTATGATTCATGTCTATTATTTATTTGATTTCTTTTATATACCATATTATTTTAAAATTTTATTCTCTTCTTATTTAGAGAAAAATGTATCTCATCTAACGTAGCTAGAAACCAAGCTCGGCGAGCACTGATATTTTCTTTATTATAAATAATAATAATAAAGAAAAGTAAAATATAAAGAATTTTTTATTTTTCGTATTAAACAATTTCTCTTAAAAATGAATTTAGCAAAATGTTAAATAATTTTATTCCTTTGAAAAGGTAAATTGACATCACCATTATGATTGTTGTTCAATTTAATTCTAAGCACATTGTTGTTCAGGTAGAACAGTTGATCAAATTTTTCATATTCTTAAAGTATTAACTCTTTAAAAAAATTGATCCATTTTTCTTCGATCTATTCTTTATTCTTTTTTTTTATAAATTATTCTTTCATAAAAGAAAATTTCAAAAAACAAATATCATTTTTTAGGGTTAAAAGAGTAACATTTCTTCGCTAAACACTCATTTAATAATTGCTTTGTTGTTCCATGTACTGATTGCATTATATTTTTCCATAAACTCCACAAAAAGTCAATCAACTGAGTGTGTTTTCCAGATATTGAGTCAACGAAATTTTCACTTTGATTTACATGTGATGATTAAAATCATTTCATTTTAAGTAACTTTTCGAAAGCCTCGTCATCATCTGAAATAATTTCAGATCTTCTAGCACAATTTTAATTGGTATTAGTTTTTCTGTGTCCCTGTTCACAACCACAAACATTATTGTTTCCCTAAAAGAGTGTTTTTCTTTTGAGGCTAACTTGTACTTGTAGGATCTATTATTGCCATACAGTACATTTCTAAACAAAGTTAACAGTGTTTCGAAACATTGCTTAAGCAGTGTTTATGAGCGGTTTAAGCAGCGTTTATGAGCGGTTTAAGTAATGTTTAAGTTAGTTTAAACTTTTTAATAAAAAATGATGGGGCAATGTTTAAAACAGTTTAAGCAGTGTTTATGAGCGGTTTAAGCAGGGTTTAAGAGCAGCTTTTAAACTGCTTAAGCAGCCTGTTAACTTTGTTTAGAAATGTACTGTATATTCAATTTGAACCAATGACACCTCTTTTATCCACATACAGTTTTATTCAGCTTAACTTGTTTTTTTGACTTTCAAATTCGAAATTTTATCTTTTTGTTGTATTCAAATTTAGTTGTTTTTTTCTTTAATTCACCTTTGACCTCTAACCTTTGACTTTTTTCTACAAAACATGGGTTTTACTCATTGCTCTTGTTTTACCCATTGCTCTTGGATACTATTTCCATAATTTCTTGTAGAATTTTCATTATTTTACTTTGTCCTTTGAGATTAAAATTTCCCTATTAAAGTCTCGCTCGAATATTTTCTTTTAACTTGAAAAAGAGATTCTATTTGAATTTTATTTTACAGGCCTCTAAAGGGTAGTTTAGAGCAAGTCTTATTTTATTAAACCACGGTACAAATAAAAATAATTGTGAAAATTACACTTCATTAAACGTGAAAGACACACATCCATCATACAATGCCCAACTAACGAAGCAAGAGAAGAGGAAAAATCTATATTCTTCGAACAGCTACAAGGAAATTTAGATAAATTGCCTCGACATGACCTCATGATAGTCATGTGCAACATGAATGCGAAAGTTTGAAATCACAACTATGGGTTTGAAAAGTGTATGGGAATGCACGGTTGCGGAGAAAGAAATAATAATGGTGAAAGACTAGTAGATCTATGTATGAATAACAATCTCTGTATAGGTGGAACAATGTTTCAGCACAAAAATATACACAAACTGACATGGCGATCTCCAGATAAGAAAATTTGAAACCAAATTGATAATATAATGATCAATAAGAGATGGAGGTCTTCCCTAAATGACACTAAAGTCTTTAGAGGAGCCGACATATATAGTGATCACTATCTGGTAGGAGCGTGTATAAAGCTGTAACTGAGTAAAGCCTATCAGAGAAATGCAGAAAAGAACGAAGAAATACGATGATCGACGTCTAGCTGATCCCAAACATAAAACAGATTACAACACAAAGCTTAGAAAGAGCCTTCAAAAACTTGTCATGAAGAAAAAATCTGTTAGTGCGAGGGGTATTCAATGAAAAACTTGAAGACTTAGACTTTGTGGATGATCTGGTGCTAATATCTTATACAGAAGCACAAATGCATATGAAGACGCAAGACTTGGCGAACAACGCTAAACCAACTAGACTCGAAATTAATGGAGCCAAAACGAAAGTTATGTGCATAAACACCAAATTGGATACCCCGACCGACATCGATGGTTCACAAATTGAGTGTGTAAGTGAATTCACATATCTAGGTAGCAGTATCAATACAACGCTCGGAACACACAGAGACATTAAGAATAGTGTTGGATACGGTCAGACCAAACCGGTCCATTAGGCGAACGGTTTTAAGCGGTCATTTGGCCGGTCAGCTTGGCGGTCTAATTTTTGGACCGCCAAAATAGACGGTCTAAAATAAACGGGCGGTCAAAAAGCCGGTCAACTTTTTGGCGGGCGGTCAAAAAGCCGGTAAAAAAACAAAAAAAAAATTTAAAAAAAAAAAAAATT
>QEOQ01000203.1:1884-53036 GCA_010279815.1 Brachionus plicatilis | reverse complement strand
ATTTGGAAATCAAAAAAATTAAATAATTTTGCCGAAAGATGAGTCCAAGATCTTTCATTTAATATATAATTTTATATGAACTCGTTTTTCTTTAATTAATAGAAAAAGATCCAAATTTCAATGCAAATAGAGTATTGTTCTTTGCTTATAATTAGGCATTTTATTGAACTAAATAATTATTTATAGAAAAAAAGTTATCCAAGTTTTTTTGAATTGAAAAGATCGAATTAAAACGAATTTGTGCGGTACAACCCCTTGTGCTGCAAAAGCAACGGTTCCAAGAGAGAACGGAATTAAAAATATTTAAAAAAAAATGGTTGAATCAGTACAGACAGAAAACATAGAAACACAAGGTTCAAGTAAGTATTCTGAATCTTTTAATGTCGATAAAAATATATTAATTGATAAAATAAAAAAACAACCAAAATTCAAAGAGCTTTTAGTATAAAAATTTATGTAACAAAAAGAAGGCTTTAAGAAGATAAAGTAATTCATAATCTTTTCCTGAGTATTCCTTGGGGTTCTGAACCTACTAAGCAATCAGAAAGAGTTTTAAAGTTAATCTTTTATACTTTATTTAAATTGATTAATTAATTGTAATTTTTTCAAATAAGCAATTTTCTTTTTTACTTACTTTTATTTATTTTCTTTTTTTTTCAGAATTTACTTTATTTTGTTTTATTGGATATTAATAAAATTAATAAAAAAAAGATTTTGATGCATTCTGAGATACATGTTTTATTTATCTTCAATAATATGAAAAATGAGGTTAATGGGACTCATCTGTACCAAAAATATTTCTAAATTGCTAAAATTAAGTTCCAGCTTTAAAATTATGACTGATTTGAACAAAACGGTAGTTAAACTTCTATCCTCTTTAATAAAAACAGAATTTAAATAAGCGTTGCTATTAACTAATTTTTACTTTTATTTTTCTAAGGTCCAAATAATACTTTTGTTATTATTATAAAAATCTGAGCTTTTGCTCGTTTCCTTTCGTTTTGCATTCCTTAACTTTTGAAAATTATCAGATTTTTTAAAATTCTGTTAAAGTTAGTTCTTAACTTGATTTAAATAAAATTTATTCGAAAATTTTTTAATTATTTTTAAATGTCAATTAATAATAATAATAATAACTTTAACTGCGGAAGGAGACATACGGTCGCCCTCGGAGCGTGACAACCTTAGATGCAACACTGTGGAAAAGATGAATTTTTTTTTTTAAATTTAATTAAAAAATACAATTTTTTAGCAAAAAATCTATATTTTTTTAAATAGCATTTTTATTTTATCATTTAATATTTCAAATTTTTTCACAAAATAAATAATATAATATTTTCTTAACAAATGAAAAAAATTCACTGTCAGTTTATTAAAAATATTGAACATTAATTAGTAATCCTTTTAATAGTTTTTCTTTAATTCAATTCAATAAAAATAAATTTATAAAATAAAAAGATAATTCTATTTCAAAATTTTATTTTGTTCCTGCCTATTAATGGAGAGAGTATTTACTTTCAATGCTACAAATAAAATAAATTATAAAATAATACTCTAAGCATTCATTTTTAGAACATTTTTGCATAGCTATGTAAATTTGGTGATTTAAAAAAAATTCCAAAATATTAAATTAAAATTCAGTTTAATTTTATTTTTTGTTTTTAAAATAAAAAAATTTTAAATATGATGACATTTCTTTATCATAAATAAAGTTTTTTTTTAGAATATTAGATCATTTATATTCAATTAGGAAATTAAAAAAAGATATTAGAAAATTTTTAAGTAATTTTAATTCATGTTGCAGAAGTATCTATACACTTTAAAAAATATAGTTGTGAATAAAATAAATCATTTTAAAGATGATTTTTCATTCTATATAGTTAAATCTTACCTGAAACAAGACATTGCTCGAAACTGAAACTGATCTTATTAACTTTTTCTTTAAATTTAATTTACCTCTTATGAACAAAAAAATTCCTAAAATTGAATATATAAAAACTAAGTTTTCCATAAAAAAATTTTATATCTTTAATTTTTGTTAACTTGGATTTTTTGAATTGTAAAAAAATTATTCTGAATATAAAATTTCAATCATGAAAATTCGGCATTAATTTTACATTAATTTCAAAAACTATCTTTTGTATATTAATTTTATTCTAATTATCTATTTTTTTAATAATTTAAAAATAATTTGAAAAGCAATTATTTCTATTATATAAAATATTCCTCTTTATTTATTTAAATTTTTATTATTAAATTTTATTCTTTCTTTCAGTCTTAAAACCTGAAGAAGGCCATTTGGTCGGAACGCGTCGTGACAATTTAATTTTTATTCGAAAGTTTTTTAAAATAAATATTTTTCAAAAAATAATCGTTATTTCTAATTATTAATAATACTTTAAACATTCATTTTTAGAGCATTTTTGCAAAGCTATGTAAATTTTGTGATTTGAAAAAAATTCAAAAAAATTGAAATTCAGTTTAATTTTATTTTTTGTTATTAAAATAAAAAATTTTTAAATATGATGAAATTTCTTTAGCAAAAATAAAGTTTTTTAATAAAACAAAGCTAAATTATTTCATTTAAAATTTGTTCATGGTAAGAACTATATTTGTTTGATTTCGGAATAATACCAACTTTGTTTGCTAGATTGATATTATTTGATAGAGAGCGTTTCATTCGATTCTCACTGAATCGATTTATTTTTATGGAAGACAACGGATCGAATAAATCCGTATTTATTTTTGCTCTTTTGTTTCTATAAATTACTGATCGTCGTTTGAAAATTGCAGAATTTTTTCGATAAAAACTCTCGTTATGTAATTTATTTGGTTTTGCTTTAAAATCAGGATCTGTTTGTATATTTTTTAAAAATCGTTTGCTTCTCATCTTTCTTTTTTTTCTTCGCCTTTTGAATTGTCTTTTTATTTTAAAATTGTGCCAAAATGATTGAAAATACTCAAAACACGAATTAGAATAAACATCATCAAAAGTATTGCTTCTATTTTCGATCTTATTTTTCAAATATTCCATCATTTGATTTAATTTACACAAAAATATGAGAAACAGAAAAACAAATAGAATAATTAATATTTGAATAAAAGTAACAGGTAATTGGATCGAATTTGATTCATACAATTTGAGTTGAGATTTGTTCGAGTGATTTATGGTTGTTATTTGATTCGGTTCACTTTTTACATCAGGTGATATCCTGGAATTTAAAAAAGTAAAAAATTCATAAAATTCATTTTGTTCAATTTCGGCCTCAAGATCCTCATTTGCTTTAGCAGATGTGTAAAATAAATCCAACGAGCTAAAGAAATCTAAATTACGTCTTCTCAATACGCTTGAATTTATTTTTTTAAGCATAATTAATTAATTTTAAAAATAACTTTTTATTTCATCTAGAAATTATTGCAAATTATTTTTCTTTAAAAATAATATTTTTTTAAAAAAAAAATAAAATTTATATCCTTTATGATTAATTATTTAAAAAAAAAACTACCAGAAGAAAAATTTAGAAATCCTGGTGTCTTGATCGCAATCGATTTTCGAATGAAAAATTAGATTTCCTCTAGATTTTTGTTAATTATTATTGTAATTAATTTAAAATGACAGGTTATTATTAAAATCGGCGATAGTCTAAAAAATTAAATCGTTATTTAAAAACAATACTTTTTAGAGTTATTTAAAAGAAAAACTGTCTGAATTTATCTAATTTTTATTTAATCTAGCATTTTAACTCCTAAGATATAATTAATATGCGCTCTTTTAGATTAGTTGGAAGAATAATTTCTTATCTTTAGTTTTTTGAAATAGACTAAAAGAAAACATATTTAGATTTAGTACACACAGTATTGTAAAATTTAAACAATTCCTTTAGGTTGTTCTAAAGATTGAGTTTAATTTTTATACTATCTTCAGTGATTATTTATCAAGAATCGTTATGAAAATATATTTTTTTATTCACAAAATTCATAATTGAAGAAATTTCTTTTTTTCATTATTTTGAAAAATAATACCCTTATTTTCTGAAATGAGTTTAGTATTCAAAAGTAAAAATAATTAATCTGTATTAATCAGAAATAAATTAAAACAAATAGCAAAATTTTAACTTTATTAAAAAAAAACTTAAAGCAAAGATAAAATCACATTTTTTTTAGATATATCTAAACTCATTTTTTTTCGAATCAATTGAAGATTAATTAAAATCGAAGTTTCGTCTATTTGAAAATTATTTTTAGTTAGATGATAGAATTAATTCATTAATTTAGTGAATTATTTTTCTCCTCCCTGAAAACCAAAAACCCTCAAAAAGTCGATCGTTATTTTTTTGTAGTCATTAGCTCTTTTAATAAATAAAATATTTTTTTTTCATTAGAAAAAATAAGAAGAATTTTTATTTTAATTTGTTCCTCAACTTGTTAAAAAATATCTTCTAAAATTTGGAAAATAAATTTTGGTGAAAAAAAGAAAAAAGCGAAAAGAAAATTGAAGGTGAAAAATATGAGGGTCTAAGGGAAAAAGAAGAGAGGAAAGCCAGTTTAGAAAAAATTTAGCTTGATGGAATTTTTTACATTTCTAAAAAAATTTTCTTAAATGAAAAATATGAATTCATTTTTAAATTTGAGTAGTATTTTTATACCATAAACCTTATTTAGCATGTTACAAAAAATTAATGTAATTATAGACTTTTGGCTTAATAAAGCACTAAATGCAAACTATTCATCAATTATTTAGAAACTATTTTGTTATCATTTGCATTAAATGATAAAATACTATGAGATATATATTTATAAAATATTTGCACGAGATAAAATTTAAAGACTGATGAAGAAAAACAAATATTAGGATTTTATTTATTAATATCGGAAGAATTTAAAGTAATATATTAAAACAGTTGGCAAACTTTAATTATATATTTTGATTACTTTGCTATTGTTTTAAAAAAATCTATTACTTTTATATTTAGTTTTCACAAAATTAAAATTTTCTTAATCTTTAAAAAAAATATTGACAATTGTTCTGAATCAAAATTTTAATTGTTTAATTAAAATGGATAAAATACAAACAAGATATTAATTATACCATTCTTTTTATTAATTTATTTCGATTTTGCTTTAATTTTTCTAATATATGTACAGTTTGATAGAATTTTTTTGAAACACTTTATTCCTGCTTATAGTTTTTGAATTGAATTGTTTTGACTTAGTATTTAAAATCAAACTTTGTATTTAAAATTTTTTTCAGAGAAAATTTAATTTTCAGATTATTAAAACAAAATTACATCAGATTCAAAGCTATAATAATATTTAATCGAAAATTGTTCAATTAGTTACCACCGAAAGTAACTTAAAAACTCACCCAAGCAAGCGGTCAGCCATTTTTGGAAAAGTTGGAGCGATTTTCAAGCTAAAATATTTAAACTCATCCAGATGTATGGCAGAATTTTTGAATCGAAAATAAAAATTTATATTAGATAAATTCAAGATTATCATTTAAAAAAATAAGTAAAAATTTAAAATTTAATATTTTTTTCAGTTTAACTCTTCAAACGGTTAATTGAAATAAATAAAAATATTATTTAACACTGTTAAAACTTATTTATTTGTATATCTGTTTCAAGCATTAGTTCATTCGAATTAATTAAAATAAGTGTTGAATTAATATTAGAATTTTACCTTTACATATTTTTATAATCTTTGAATGTGAAGTATAGAAAATTTTTTGAAAAATTTTTTGGAAAAGTTTTTGGATTTTAAATTGTAGATTAACTTCCCAAGTTAATAGTCGATTTTCAATATATTTTTAAGTTTTGAAATTATCATTATATTAAACAAATTTTTGTTTTCAATATTCTAAAATTTCCTTTAGTAATTATATTTTATCAGGATATTATGCATTTTTTAAATAAATTTCTCTGATCCAGACAAAAGTTTCTGCCAACTTCACTCTTCTTATTTTTTTTAATTAGCGTTTTATTTTGAAAGCTTGCGAATAAGCAAGCATATTTGAGGAGACTAAGGAATCCGCATTTGGTAGCTGCGTTACAGTGGCCATAGGAAATAGGCTGGTGTATGGCTGTCTTTGACAATTGAGGTGGACAGGGCGCTTCTGTCCATTTTTATATTATTTTTGCTCTTTTTTAAGAATACACTGAAAGCGATTATGGTACAGAACAATTTACCAAAACTATGAATAAAACTTAAATGTACGAAATTTGAGTCTTAATTTTTGGAAAAAAAGTTTACCTTTAACTTGAAATTATAGTACACTTATATTGATTTTTAAAGATTTCCTCTTAAAAAATAAATATAATAATATAACAAATTTGATACTTTTTTGATTGAAAACAATGTGCTTCTTTACAATTGAAAAATATAAAAAAATTAAAAAAATAGACTTGGATATTTAATTTATTTAAATGAAAGAATTAACAATTATTTTTTATTTAAAATTGAAATTTAAAAAATTTTTTCATTGGTCTTATAATAATAAAGTTCAATCGAAAATAAATAAAGGTACAAAAATAAAGGCCCAAAGTATAATATTGATAATTATAGAGGAATTTCTGTGTAACCCCTTGTAGCTAAATCTAATATCAAACCACTTTACTGATATAAATCAAGCTCCAAGAATGAAAGAAGTATCCTTTAAAACCATCCTTAATTGGCCTTGGTGTCACTCAAGGGATTGTTTTAAGTCCCTTATTTTTTTTATTTTTATAAATGATCTAGCCATAAATCTAAAATTACTAAAATAGTTTAAATTAATTAGTTAAATTTGTATAATGTAGTTTTAATCAGTTAACTTTTTCAACATTAACAAATATATTATGATACTTACTTATTATGCTAACCATTTAATTAGTCCTTTTTAACTAACGAAATTTTATAAATTTCAGCTTTAACTTTATAATAAAAATATGGGATAAATATTTGAAAAAATTTATTGATTTAAAAATAAAAAACTAAAATTATAAATTTTGTTATCATTATAAAAATTCTTTTTGATTCTATGCGATGTTTATTCACTTTAGTCCAATAATTAGTTAATTATATCGGGTTTTAAAATTATGATTAAAGCTCTTCAGTTTATCTGAAATAAAAACAATATTTTCTCTTCTTTTTGAGTCGGACACAGACAAATTGAATAGCTTGTGTTCCATGCATTCTTGAATTGTCAATCGATTGCTTAAATTAAAATGAGAATTTTGTTGTTTTCAAATCAATTTTTATTTACTTAGGTGATCTCCGCAAACACTGTTGAATAAAAAGAACTGCTTCTCCTGTAACATCTTCATAAAATTCATCAAAAGTTAATCTACAAAAAGATATATTTGTTTTAGTAGCCTCTTGATCGCTCTCATGTAAAAAAGGTGAGGATCCGCTGAGTCTAAATAAAAAATAATTAACTATTTAAAATTTAAAGATTAATTGCAAATTGAATTTTATGATCAAAATTTAATGTTGACACTCAAAATTTTTTTATTAAAAAAGGTTTTTTTATTTTCTTTTATACTGATCGAGCCCAAAAAGATCGATTAAATATATAAGGTAAAAAAAGAAAATATAAATATATACAGTACTGCTAAGATAAGTGTCTTTTTGGTAAATTTACATTATATTCAGTAAATTGACTTTTTAATGGAAAAAAATAGATTTTTTTTTTTATAACTTTTTTCTCTTTTTTTACCTTAAATAAAACTAGTAAAACGAAAAAAAAAGTAAAAAAAAAATCAAAAAGGGGTAAAAAAGATTTACTTTTTTTTTGCTTTTTTGTCTTTTTTTCCAACAAAAAATCTTTTTTTTCCATAAAAAAATCAATTCACGGAAAATTACGTAAATTTACCAAAAAGATAGTAATCTTAGCAGTACTGTATATTTTTTTAATATTACATTTAGTTTTTCCTAAATGGATGAAAAAATATCAAAAAAGGTGAACAATTTTAAAATTAATCACAAAACATGAGAATAAGAATTGTTCCAGCAATAGATGAACCATAGCTCACCTAGCCGACTAAATCTAAAAAATGTTTTTTTCTTTCAAAATTTTGACTTTAGTGATTATTTTAAATGTTATTTTAACATTGGATACATTTTATAATTCAAACACAAATAATTAAACCAAATCATAGGCATTTGGAGTTGAATATCAATTTAAAATATCATTTCAATTCAAAGAGTTAATCTTTAAATATTAAAATTAATCTTTAAATTTATTTAAATAATTTTAATGAAACATGCTTTATATGTTATGCAAATAAAAAAAAATATATAATTAAAAAAAAAAATTTGTAAATTCATTGATAAAATCGATTTTTAAATTTAAATTTTTTTAAATTGATTTTTTGTAGAGTTTATTTCAAAAGTATTTGTATCCCTGTATAATATTTTTAAATAACAATAATATGTAATTAAAAAACTAAAATACTGAATTAGGAACTAAATTAATTTTTTTTTTAATAATTGTTAATTTCATTTAAATTAATCACTATTTTAATTTATTAATACATAATTGATTGAAATAAAACTCTTATACAATCAAAAAAACAAAAATCAATTATTAAATTATCCCATAATGTTCTATAAATACAACTTTGAAATTCATATAATCTTTCTTGTTTTGTTTATCAAATTAAAGCTTTTAATTTTCCATTTATATAAACCAATGTAGCCTTATGTCTAAAATGACTCTGAAATTTAAAAAAAACTAGAGGAAATGGTAAAAGTTATTTTCCGTTCTGTAGTTTTCGCTCTTTGGAGGATGCTAAAAATGCCTTGATCGAGAATTTAAATGAAAAAGTAATAAAGAAAAAATGCGAAAGACCAGTCCGATCGAAAAACTCAAAAAAATAAATTAAGTACTTTTTTGTCCATAAAAAAAATATTATTTTGTTTTTGTTTTTATTTTTTTTTGTTCTACTTAGATAATTAGTGTTTATTTATTACTTTTTTTAAAAAATAAAAAAAAGTAATAAATAAACATATGTAATAATTATATGCCATTTGTATTTAGTACTCAAAATTAAAATTAAATTTAAAGATAAATTTTAAATCATTTGAAATTCATCTTTAAATTTTAAATTTTGAATTAATAAAATGAAAAAATCGATCTTTTCTAAAAATATTTTTGAAATAATTTTTTTTTATTTTTTAAATCTACATAACATGTAAAGCATTTTACATTAAAATTATTTAAATAAATACAAAGATAAATTTTAATATCTAAAGATAAACTCTTTGAATTTAAATGATATACTGAATTGATCATCAACTTTAAGATGACAAATTAGATCAAAATCTTAGAGCAAGTAATGGTCAGCAAATTTTGTTCATAAACTTAAATTTTGCGTTAATTAAAAATCAAAAAAATTTTACAGTAAGGCAGTAAAAACTCCAATGCTCCATACATCGGTAGACATACTCAAACTTTCATTGTTTAGAATTTCAGGAGCTTGACAAAAAAAAAAAATAAATTTTTTTATTCAATTAAAAAAATTTAAAATGCTAGTCTTACATGTAAATTCAAGTGGAAGATTGAGTTCATCATACAACAACTGATTGCTATTCGCATCAGTTAACTTGACTAAATTGTCAAAACCGGCTAGTTTTACATTTACTTGAGTCATGTTCGAGTTTAGAATGGTCAATGGATGAATATTAAGGTGCAAAAATCCATGCAAATGAACCCATTCGATTGCGTCAACAATTTGTCTTAAAATCTTGACCACAAACTGTTCAGAATATTTGTGTCTGTAAGTGACAAAGTCGAGTATGGGCGTTGCATGCGAGTAGACCAGAGCAAACTGAACAATTCCATCTTGCTGATACTCAAATCCCTCCAACAGTGCGACCAATCTGTCTTGCTCTTTAAATTCTCTCAAAATTTCAATTTCATTCAAGTTTAGTTTTTTGGTAATTTTGAGCAGTTTTTTGGTCGCATTTGCCTTGTCCATCACTCTCAAAAACGTTTGTCTCTCATTCTGAAATAGAACATTTTCATATTGGTACAAATCGGCCGGATTGTGCTCAGCCTGCAGTCTGAATTTTTCGTCATCTACAATTTTGTGCACTTGATCACTGCCAAGATCTTCATCCAGCTTTTTGACCAGCACAGACTGCTCACATCTTTTCTCCAAATTGTACTCACTCTTGATCAAATTTTCAAGTTGATCGCGGTCAATTGTGATCTTGGAGTGACCAGGCGCCAATGTCTGCACTTGTTCTGATGCCCAACTGTACGCCGAGACACCCACCGTGTTTATACAGCTCACTCTAAATCTATACTCGGTCATAGGCAGCAGATTTCTAACCAAACAACTTTCTTGAATAGTGTACAAAGCATTTGACCATTTGACGTCATCACTGGCCTTGAAGTCCACCTTGTAGCAAAGTATGTCAGAGTTTCCGTCAAAGGAAGGCGCCTGCCACAGCAAAAACACCTGATCGCTTGAGTACTGAGAGACAATGGGCCGCGATGGTCTGTCGGGGATGTCGCCCACAGTCAGCTTGGCATTGGTGATGGCAGTGCCGTACTGATTATGAGCAGTACATCTGTACACACCAATGTCGTTGCATCTGGCCTTGGTGATGCTCAGAGTGGAGACTCCGTGTTGGCTTTGGGCAAACTTGAAGCGCTCGTCATCTCCAATGATCAGCCGGTCATTGTGGTACCAAAAGCATTTGGGTGCCGGGTTTCCTTCAATTTTGCATCTGAACGTGACCACTGAGCCCACTAGCAAATACATGTCTTTAAGTTTTTGACGGATTATGGGCGCTGAGCCTTCGCCTTTAAATTGGCGCCGCGAATCCTTCCAGTCAAAAAAATCACTGCCCAATGATCCGGCACGACGGCCATGCTCACATGGCGACACACTCGATCTTGACATGGAGCGTGGCGCCATCGATCTAGACAAAGAGCCTCTTTTGACACACTTGCCATACACGTCCACATGATACCGTTCCTTGATGGGCTTCATTAGGCCACCAGCTCTCGCCTCACTTAAACAACTCATTTGTCTGGTCAATAAATAGCTCTGGACTTGGTTGACTTTGTCAAATCGAGTTCGCCTATACTCTCTGAGTCTGACTGTGAAGAGAGGATCTCTGACTGGCAGCAAGTAGGAGCCGGGGTTCAAGTGTTCATGGTAGTCGTCCAAATCAATGGACTCGGTGGGCAAAGTGGAACAGCGTTCCTGTTTGTCCATGTCTAAATTGTCCACTGCAAATTCAGCTTTTTCGTTTGTGTCACTTGGCATGGCTGAGTCATCATAGTGTTGATGCAGAATTGTGTGAATTGGCATTTGTTTTGTCCAAGGCTGACGTGATTTGCATTGTTTGGACCAGAGGAAGCGGGAGTGCAGCTCGATAAGGTTTTGTTTGTCGATTGGCTGAGATTGCGAGTGTTGCTGATGGGCATAGTGTATCCATGGATGGCTTAGCGCTTCATTAACACTCATTCTTTGTGTGGCATTTTTGACCAGTAATTTTCTGACAAAATCTTTTGCTTCATGACTAATCGAGTCAAATTGGTGGCCAAAAGTCCACTCACAATTGCCAACATTGTGCAATGTTTGTTTGATACTGTCCTTGACGTAGAATGGTGACTTGCCGCTTAGCAAAATGTAGGCCAACACGCCAACAGACCACATGTCCGTGTTCAGAGTGATGGCCGAGTGGCAGACTATTTCGGGCGCCACAAACTCGGCCTCGCCATACTCATGGTACACAATTTCGTTTGTGTCATTGCTGGACATGTCCGGTCGCAGGCACTTGCTGTGCGTGAACCCTAGTAGAGTTAGCTTTTTGGTGTCCGGGTCTACAATCACATTGTGGGCGTTCAGATCCAAGTGAACAATGTTTCTCGAGTGCAAAGTGTGCACCAATTGCAGCAATTCTTTGATCCACACAGCGACCATTTTCTCATCCAACTTTTGCTTGACAGCCCACTGGACAATGCTCTTTCCTTTGCACTCGTCGAACACAAGAACAGACATTTTTGTGTCGGCCATTTCATAGGCGTCAATCAAACGCACAAAGCCACCACTACCACCACCACTACCACTCTGGTCGATCACTTGACCAATTTGATTCAAACAATCCGACTCTGACTTGATCCATGGGGCAAACTGTGGCCTGTCGACCACCTTGGCAATGAATTCTTTTGCCGAACGCCTCTCAATCACTCGATACACACTCGAGTTTACACTCTTGCTTATTTGCTCCACAATTTCATAGTCTTCATGGAACTTTTTGCTCTTGAAAACAACAAGACCAGTCTTTAGGTCGGGATGCGGCACATTCAGCACCGAGTCAACTACGCTCACGTTACACGAGCAAAAAGTTGCTCCAGCTATATTTTTGGCGGTGCATGTGTACAAACCTGAATCTCTGAGAATGGATCCTTTGATGCTGATGGTCCAAGTGTCTGGCTCGGTGTGTTTGATGCGCAGGCGATATGACTCGGCAATGAGGCGCCAGTCTTTGTAGAACTTGACCTCTGGATACGGAATGCCATCCACTTTGCATGTGATGCAAATGTCGTCATAATTTTTGACAGTTAAATCAACAAAGGGCTCTAGGAATACAGGTGGATCAGCTTGCTGCAAATAGAACTCGTGTCGTGCTTGACCATGCTCATTTTCAGCTTCTATTTCATAGGCACCTTCGTCCTGTTCGCCAGCATTTCTAATTTCCAGCACATTGTTGCCCAATTTGTCTCTGTACACTTTGTATACATCGTCATCAGTTAGCTGATTTGCTTGCCGAGTCCATTTGACTCTTGGCACAGGATTGCCATAGACCGGAATGGATATGTGAGCTGTTTGACCTTCAATGTAGTAGCGGACATCTGTGCTGTTCGCTTGGATCTTTGGTCTATTGGCACAATCAAATTTTCCCACTGTATCAACTTTACTTGGTTCTAAATGCTTTGTGGACACAGGCTCACTTGGACCACTCACACCACTCAAATTTTCAGCTCTCACTCTAAACGAATAAGTTAGGCCCGGTGTCAAAAAGTCAACTTCACACTTTAGATCGTCCAAATTGGAACAAAAGACTGACCAAGCATAGGACTTGGACGATCTGTACTCTACTATGTAGCTGATGGCCGAGTCTTGTTCGGATGGCGAACAATGCCATTTTAGGACCAAGCTGGTTGGTTTGTGGTCGACAATGTGCAGGTTAGTGGGTGGCTCGGGAGTTTGTGCGTCATTGGACGGTATGATGAACACGTCCGAGTCCTTTGGCAACGAAAATCTTACTTTTCGCTTGCTCTTTGATGAGTTGTCGTCAGTCATTTCAACTGACAAGAAAGCACTGCATTGGCTCTTGCCTGCTCCATTCTCAATCAGCACAGCGTACTCGTCCTCATCTTTTTTGCCACTGTCACAAATCAACAAGCTCACACTTCCTGTTTGCTCGTCAATATCCAAAGTGTACTTGTCTGGCTGCTTTTCTATTTGCACAAGCGAGTTGTTCTTGTACCATTTGACTGTGGGAAAAGGCTCTCCGTCGACAAAGCAGTCCAATTTGGCCGTGTTCTTTTGCAGCACTGTCGAGTCGCGTATTTTTCTGAGAAAATTAGGCGCCACAAGACTACAGCCAGACTCCACTTTTTTCCTACTAAAACAATCATTCAAATACAAATTGGCTGCCCATGAAGCTTCTCCCTTGCAATTGCTGGCCTTGCACGAGTATTCACCTTCGTCATCAAGTCCAATGTTTTTCACTACAAGTGTGTAGTAGTCAGCTTCTTTGAGACATTCAAATTTTTGATCATGGGACAAAAGTTTGCGACAATTGCAGAACCATGTAACTTTGGGCTCTGGTCTTCCCATTATTTTGCATTTAAATTGAGCCTCAGTGTGCGGTTCCACATAAACATCCGAAAAGTATTCAATAAATCTTGGTTTTGTCTCAAAAATTGAATCGCTCTCTTCAATTGACTGAACACTTGGATCTTTGATTGTGACACGGCAGCAACGGGACTCCACTGCGCCGAATCCATTTGACACTTTGCAAAAGTAATCGCCTGAATCAAAAGAAAACGGCTGATTAAAGTTGAACACAAGATCACATTTCTCATCTTTTCTCACCACTTGCACCTGATCCATCAGCGCAATTACTTTTTTCTCACCATTAAACCATTCAACTTGTAAATTGTCTCCTTTTACGCTCAAACTTATGCTAAAAGGTTCGCTCACAAATCCTTCAACTTCACTTGGCAAATCTTGGACAATCACAGGCTTTTTTGACTCACCATCATCATCTGGCACTGCAGTCACCCTCAAAATTGCTGTACTAAACACCAAATTTGCATGATCTGAATACAAAACTGCTATGTACCTGCCTGAGTCGGCAATTTTTGTTTTTTCAACTATCAAACTAAATGAATTTTCACTGTCACTTGACATCGTTGACACTCGATCGTTTGGCAAAATTTTTTCCAAATTGATCAAATTTTGTTCACCTTTCTCAACAAAACTTTTCCATGTGTCTTCATTTTGTGTAAAGTACCATTCACATTTGCATGGTCTGGATGCCGTGAGCTCAAATTTAGCAGTCTGTGGTTCATTGATGTCCAAATGGTTCAATTGTTTGATTACTTTCAAATCGTTTGGATTCAAAAGGCATTCTGTTTGTTGAACAATGTTGTCATCGTCATTTAGTGTGCACACTTTCAGCTCATACTTGGCTTGGTCTTCATTGCCAAAGTCTTTGATGAAAAAGTCAAGCGCGTTCTCGTTCACAATCAGCTGGTATTTTGGTGATTTGTTTGAGAAATAGATGCGCTTTGAGTTTTTATACAATTCCAAGCGTACCAGATCGTCATCAATTCGACTGGAGAATTTTGTTCTCAGAACACCAGTTTGGTTATGGTCAACATAAATTTTTTTTTCCAATGGCTCAACAACTTCCAATTTGGGCTTTTTCACTATTACTTTGCATTCAGTCTGAAAATTCCTGCAAACTAACTTGAATCTGCTAGAACTATTGGTGAACTCGAGCGATTTAGCAGTCAGCTCATAAGAATATCTGTCATTGTCTATTTGATTGATGATTGTGTCATATTTAGGACCAGCAATTTTCACATTGTCCTTTAGCCATTCAACTGGAAGATTGGCTTTTGATATTTGGCATTTTAGTGCTAAATCTTGGCCAGAAAAAATTTCTACACAAGATGGTAGTGGCTCAAGTAATTGAGCATCAAGTTCTTTGACAAATAGACTTGCCTTTGATTCCAACATTGGCATCAATTCTTCACTCAATTTCAAATATATTTTGCACACAAAATCTGCACAATCTTCAAGTGTGCAATTGGTAATCTCGAGCTTTTCTGTCCGCAAATTTTTATCAATTTCTTCTGTCACAATGTACCTTTCAGAGTTTATTATTTCTTCTTTATTTTTAAACCACTTTATCTCTAGAGGAACATTGACTTTGCTCAATATAGCACTTATCTGAATTCCACACGCAAAACTACAACTCTCTCTTTCTTTTGTTCGTACATCTTCTAGCGGCCTACGAACTTTTACAAGAAAATCTTTTGAAATTTCTTCAATTATTAGAGTTGCCTCGTTTCTTTTATTAAATTTGTTTAACACAAATTGAACTTTCTGACCAGATTGTTTGACTTGGCAATTTTTAATTGTCAAAAAGTGTTCCTTGCCATCCGGCGACGCTCTTATCAAAAAGTTGGCCGATTCTTCGATGGCAATTCCATCAAGCGACCAAGAAATGTCACTGCAGCCCTTGGATAGTACAACTTGAAATTCAGCATCAGGTTTGTACAAATTCAACAATTCATCTATTTCATCATTAGGACTAAGACGATAAAAATACCCAGGAAGTATCTTTAGTCTTACATCTTCTAGTTGAGAAAAAAATTTCACAGGCTTTTCTTCCACAATCACTCTGCACGCAGATTCAGTATTTGGACTTTTGATTGTGTAGATTCCATCATCGCGCTCTGTTCTAGAATTTTCAATGAGAATACTAAAAACATTCGAATTGCATTTAAATTTGATGTAATCTGCTTCGGTCAATATTTGATTATTATTGAGAAAAACATCTATTTCATTTGAATCTACTCTACGATCAAATTTTACATTTAAGTCTAGTAATTCACCTTCTTTAACAACCACAGTGCCTAAGTCATACAGCGATTTTATTTGAACTTCTGGACGCTGTTTAATTGTCACCCTACATTTAGTTACATTTTTTAGTTGTTTTTCCGGAAAATCATCACATATAAAGGCATAAGTTCCAGCATCCTGTAATTTTGAGTCAGGTATCTTAAGAGAATGTGATAAATTATCAGCACTCAGAATCGAATTGATTTTTAAAGGTTGCATGTCTTTTTCCCAGTGATACAATTTAAGTTTTTGATTTGTTTCCAATTTAAGATCTAAGGTTTCACCTTCAAGTATCTCTAAGGCCTCTGGAAGTTCTTGATTAAATATGATGTCTTCAATAACCAAAATTTTAATTGAATTTGGCGATTTTTCATCTGTTGATTTGAGTTTAACATAATAAGATCCTGAATCTGAACATTTTGCCGGAGTTAACATTTTAATTGTAACATGTGATTCTTCGAATTTATTGTCTGAAATTTCATCACAAAATATGATAAAATCGTTGGAAGTTAAAATACTTTGAGAATGATCTTGCTCCAAGATCAAAATTAAGTTCATGTTCAAAAAATCCAGTGAAAATTCTTGGTTTATTTTAATTGACAGTGAAATGGTATCATGATTTTGAACAGGAAATAAATTAGTTGAAAATATTTCACCAAAATAAGGTAATTTTTGGAAAACATTTATTGAACTTTGGGCAACTATTTGACCTGATTTGTCAATAAATTGAATTGTATAAACACCGTAATCATCAATTTGGGAAAAAGAAGAAATGAAAAGTTCGTGTAACTTGTTTTCATCATTTAAAAAAAACATGTAATATGAATTATCATTTTGATCAACTGGATTAAAAAAGGAGGAAATTAATTCATCATTAAAAAGCCATTTAATTGTAAATGTTGAATCTTCAAGATTGACTGATTTGTTAGTACGGCATGAAATTCGTAAGGAGATAGAATCAAAAGAAAAGGAGAGAGGTTCAATTATTTGTAATAAAATTTCATCAACAATTATATCATATTGAGAACTTAAATCGTCCACAACAAGTTGAATAGTTGAATTATCATTTAACTGCAAATTATCTATAAGAAGACGAATTTCGGACGATGTTTCATCAAAAAATGAAGAAAATCTTGATAAATTATCTACTGGACAATTATTTTTTAACCATTGAAATTTTAAAGGGTTATTAAGAACTTTGGCTACAAGCTGTAAATGTCCACCCTCATGAACATCATGACCTGAAATAGTAATTAAATCTCTAAGATGACTTGGAGTTGTTATATTGTCGCCTTCCAACAATTTTATATCAGGCTGCCAATTTGATTCCAATACTTCGATCGGTTTTTCACTCGAAATAATCGAAACTTTTACAGCTGAGTGGTAAAACTCTGATTTCTTGTCGTTCGGCTTAGATCTTAGCTTCAAATCGTACTCGCCTTCATTTTGTCCAATTTGGCAAGATTTTATAATCAGTGTATAAGCAACGCCATCATCCTTTATTTCAGATTCCTTAAGCTCGATCTGTTTTGACTTTAAATCCAATGGTTTTGCATTCAACGTCCAAGTCATGCATTTCTCAACGTCTTGAACCGGCTTTGATAGTTTAAATGTTAGACAAATGTCCTCTCCTTCTTTATATTCGAATTTGTTTGCTTTGAGTGGTTCCAAAACTTCTAAAGGCTTGTCAAAGACAGTTAGGCTTGTTTTAGCGAGCTCAAGTTCGTTTGGCTTCAATTTGGTATCGATGATGCTTAATTTATATTTTCCTGAATAATCAGGTTTAGCTTCATCTATTTTAAGGCTAATTTCAGAAGTTGGCTCTCCATTCTCATCGGTTCTTTCGACAACAGATAATTTAACATCGTCATTTGGCTGAATTTTTTTTCCATCTTTGTAAAGTACAATTTCTTTCGAATCGTCGACAATTTTATTTATTTTTACATACAAATCAACATTGTCGCCTTCCAACAATTTTATATCAGGCTGCCAATTTGATTCCAATACTTCGATCGGTTTTTCACTCGAAATAATCGAAACTTTTACAGCTGAGTGATATTTGTTTGATTTTATATTTTCTGGCACATCTTCATCTTCAGTTATTTCGCTGGTTGTATCTTTTTCAATTATATTTTCAATGCCGCTTAAATTCAGTTTGTTTGAAAATTCTCCTAAATTACATTCATACAATCCATTGTCTTTCTTTTTTATATCCTGAATTTCCAAACAAAATGTGTTTTTTCCAGTTTTTCTGAATTTATACTTTTCTCTTTCATTATCGTCTAATTCTTTCCCATCTTTTTTCCATTTAAAATCATCAATTTCTATTTCATTATTTATTGTCTCAAATTCTATTTTTAAACTTTTTGTCTCTGTCATATTCGAGTTTACTATTTTCATTCCTGTTTTGAATGGATTTTGTTTAATTTCTAGCCTAAAACTCGAAACTTCTTTCATTTCTGGTTCCTGCAAGTCAAAAACAACAAATTCGTACAACCCACTGTCATCATGGTCAAATTTATCAATAAACATTTGACACACTCTCTCATTCATTATTCTTGTTTTGACATTTTTTTTATCCAAATCAATTTCCTTACCATTTTTTAACCAATAATATTTTATATTACCTGTTAGCGGCGCTGACACTTCACACTCTAACTTTAACAAAGATTGTTCTACTTTTCTAGCACTTAATTTTCTTACTATAGCTATTGGCTTTTCTTTTACCGATAGTTCAACACAAGAAATTAATATTTTTTCCTGGTTTTCAATCAAAAATAGCTCGTAAATGCCCTCATCATCTTTCATTATTTTGTCTATTTTTAAAACTTGTTTATTGTCACACACTTCAATTGTTCCCCTTTTATTAATTGTCAAAAATGTTCCGTCCTTAAACCATTTAGTTCTATCTAAATCATGTTCTCCTACTTCAACCTCTAAAATAATACTCTTTCCCTCATGTGCACTTATCTTTTCATAAGTGGGAACATAATTATTTTTCTTGTCAATTTTTGCCTCGGTCACATTTACTTTTGTTTTGCAAACATCGGCCCCAATGCTACAAAAGTAATCTGCCGAATCGGTAGGGTCTAAATTGAAAATTTTCAAGCATCTAATAGGTCCCTCTGAAATAATTTCATATTTTTCATTTGTTTCCAGTTCCTGGTCTTGTTTGAACCATTTGACAGGTGCCGAATTTTTGCTCAGCACACAGTCTATTGACAAAGTGTCATTTTCTTCCAATTCTTCTTCTCTTATGTCAAAGTCAATGGATTGGGGCGGCTTTTGCACAAATTTGGCCTCAGCTGGCCTTATTTTTACCTCACACAATGAAATTTTGTCATCAGCATGAAACTGGTAGGTTCCTTCGCACTTAACCGATGCATTTGAGACATGTAGTTTGTGAGTTTTTCCTTGGTTCTCTACCAACAGATCAATCTTTGACCATTTGTTCACAACTGGTTCAATTTTGAGTGAGTTATGGAACCAAACGGACCTCTCTGCTTTCTTGTCCAATTCACACTCTAGCCTGATCACTTCTCCTTCGTCTATTCTAACCATTCTTGGCAGTGGCTTGACAATCTCACATTTGGGCGAATAGCTAAGGACAGAAACAGTGCACTTGGTTCTCAAAGCGTTTGTTTGACCAGCGTCCATTTCAATTAAATTAAATTCGTACTCTCCATCAAAAGATTTGTCACAATTCTTGATGCTCAGACTGAACTTAGTGCCATCACTGTCCAATTCAAAGTCCTTCATAAAATTTTGATCATAATTTGTGAGATTGCCGCCACCAGTGGACAACAAAAGAAATTCTGAGTTTCGTTTTACTTCTATGACATCTTTGTCAGTGAGAATTCGATTCAGACCTATTTCTAAATGAACATTTTGGCCTTCTCTAATTTGACAGTCTTTAAGTGGAAGTGTGATTTGGGTTTTGTTTTTGTTGCTGTTGTTTTCAGGTGTACCAAATGGCCCATTGTCCAAAATGACTTGAGTGTAATATTCTTGTCCTGAATTGCCAAATTTTAGCTTGTACTGTCCGCTGTCTTGCTCAGTGACATCGTTCAAAATTAACAAATGTTGAGTGGGGGTTGAAAAAATTTGCTTGTTGGATTTGGCACTGTTTTGAATGAACACTTGATTGTGGTACCATTTGGGCACCAAATTTTCTTGCACAGTCTCACAGTAGAGTTTGACAGTGTCGTCTCTTTTGGCTTTGACGCATTTTTCCAACGGGGTTACAAACTGAACATCTATTTGGTTAACTTTAAGCTGACATGCATTTGTGGTCAATAGGGAGCAGACTGGCTCAGAGGACTGGTCCACAATGGCCGCCTTGTAGCTTCCCGAGTCCTGCACACAGCAATCGTTTATTTTAACACAAAATTCATTGTTGTATTGAGCAAATTTGACTTTTTCACTGGTACCAAGTTGAGTGGAGTCTTTGTACCATTTGACAGTTGGTGTCGAATAAATGCCATTTAGTGGCCGATTGAGCTCAAAAGAGAGCGTGCAGGCCTCACTTTCATTAACGTGAACAGAAGAGGGCAATTTTTTGCTCAAATAGTATTCAGGTCTGAGAGTGCATTGAGTTTGTTGGGTGTCCACTTGGCACCGGTATCTGGCCTCGTCCCTCTCATCCAAATCGTAGATGATCAGAGCGCAAATGTTGTGCTCAAGAACAAAATCGTATTTTTTTGTGTTGGTGGGCAGCAGCAAGTCATTTTTGAACCACTTTGGTTTTTGGTCAAATGGCGGTGGTTTGTTCAGCTGACAGTCCAGAGTGATCGAACTGTCACAGTCCAGATCAAAAAAAGTGTCCTGCAATTTTTGAACAAATCTCAACGGGGTGTCCACCACTTTTACTTGGCAACTGCTGTTCAGTCCGTCCAAATCAATAGTATAAATACCGCTGTCTTTTGCCGTACAATCATTGATTCTGAGCAAAAATGATCTATTCTTTAGATCGTTGATAAGGGAAAATTTTTGACCAGGACTTAGCAGTGTGTGATTTTTGAACCATTGAATACTTGATGGCTCAAAGTTAACTCTAGCCTCCAAATCTAAATGCACACCAGAGTCCCATTGAATAAAATTGTCCAATTTTTTGCTAAAAAATCTCCGCTGCGTTGACTCAACAGTGAGTGTGCAGCCACTCTCCAGTTCAACATGGTGAACACCAGCTCTCAACTCTTGAATTTTGAATTCTACTCTAGAATTGTTGTCCAAAGTGAACAGAATTTCTCTGAGAATGCTGAGAACAGCCTTGTTGTTCTCAATGCCAATTGAATACTCCTCACTTTCTGTAACTTCTTGTTTGTTAACAAACCATCTCATTAAATAGTTTTGTGAGTGCAAAATTTTGTTCAATTCAACAACCAGCTGCACACCATGGCTGTGTTCTGGCACATGCATGTCGAAAAGACCTCGAACAATTCTCAGAGGAACATCCTTGTTGACACTGAGCACACTGCTGCTTTTAATTAAATCATTAACCATGCATGTGTAAATGGCTTCATCGTTCTGGTCCACATTTCTCACTATAAGTCTGTGTTTTCGTCCGTCCAAACTTGACATTTCAAACTTTGGACCGGGGCAAATAAAAATACCATCCTTGTACCATCTGGCCTCTCCGCCATAATTGTTAGTCCAGCATTCAAGAACCAAATTGTTGGCTTCGTCACACTCCACAAACGCTTCCAATTCCTTAATAAACATTAGTTCATCATCATGGTCACTTTTGAACCTTTGAATCAACTGGGGCTTTTTGACGTAGATCTCGGGCTTGAATGTCAAAATGGCAGGGTCTATGCTCAAACAGGCAGACGATTTTATAGAATCATTTACAAACACAGTGTACTCGGCTTGGTCAGCACGGCTCAATGGTCCATTGATCACTAGCTTGTTAAAGTTGAGCACTGAGCCATCTGTGTTCTGATCCTTGCAGTAGTTGAACATTTGGTAATGAGGACTTTGTTGCTGGCTGATCTGGTCATTGTCTCTCAACCATTTTACTTTGTATGGGTTAACTGTGCGAGGCGTTCTGGTGATGCATTCAAAAGTTATTTTGTCATTTAGACTAGTTGCCATTGTGTTCGACAGCTCTTGGACAAATTCGGCTCTGGGCTCTTTTATTTTCATTCTAAAGTGCATTTTGTCGTTTGGATTTGACTTTGTGTGACAAGAGTAATTTCCGGTGTCGTGGTGAGTGACATTTTTTATGACCAAAATGCGGTTTTCTCCCTCCTGTCTGCAACAATACTTTTCTTCGTTCACACTTTGTTCACAATTCAAAAGCCTGCGATTGTCTTTGTACCAAACAATTGGTTCGCTTGTGTTTTTCACTTGGCAATTAAGGACCGCATTTTGAGTCACATAATAAACCAATTCTGGCTGCTCATTTTGATTGTGTTTGTCCTCATCTGAAATGCAGCTTGACGCAACACTTTTCTCTCTTTCAGACACCATCAGGTTGAGCACAATGGAATGGTCGCCACTCTGGCAAACATAATTTCCATTGTCAGCACTAGTGGGATTTTTGACAATCAAAATTCGCTCCTTTTGCCACGAAATCGCCTGGTACTTGGAACAATTTTGATCTATTCGCTGACCATTCCGGAACCATTCCACTTGGGTCTCTGGATGGTGAACTTTGCACTTTAGCTCAACACTGGCAACCCCTTCCCTGACGAACATGTCCTTGGACAAATTCTCAAATTTGGCGCTCACTTTCCCACAGTCATCATTAAAATACAGCTCGCTTGAACAATCTCTTGACTCATCATTTATGGTCAAATACAATGTCACTTTGTGTTTACCCGATTGGCAAATGTACTCACCTTGGTCTACATTTTGCACATCATCTACCATCAAAATTCTTTCCTTGCCATTCTCGACCATCTTGTACTTTTGATCAGCAACCAGAGCAACTTGGTCCCGGAACCAGTTTACTTTGACGTCTTCCTTTTTGACGTTTACTCTCATTCTGGCCACCGATTGTCCGCTTGAGAGCTTTTCTGCCGCAAAAACATTGTGCGGAACTACAGAACATACAGATTTTTTTCTCACTTCAAACACATTGTCTTCTTGGTGAGTCGATTCGACTTCTATTTCGGCCAAGTATACCGAAATGCCGTGCTGGTTCGATGCCGATACTTGGTAAGACCCGGCATCGTCCAGTAAAACATGAGGAATAGTGAGAGAGCTTACTCCATTGTCACAATAGGTAATGTTTGTTCGTGAATTGTTGAAAAGCTCCATGCCATTTTTAAACCACTTCAAATTGGGCTGAGGTTCACCAACAACTTGACAGGTAAGACTTAGAATTTTGTTCTCTCTTATTTTGCATGATTCGAACAATTTGAGAAATTTGGGCTTAAGACCTACTACCAGTCGATAGTCTTTGTCGGGGTTTTTGGTTACTTTTTTCTTAAGCCATAGTGGCTGATCAATGGGTTCTAAATCTTCTCCTGGTGAAGAAGAGCCTTCTGAAATATGCAAGTATTCTTCTTCGAACACATCGTTGTCAGTGTTGTCTATGATTAAAAATTTTGAAAAATTAAGTAAAGATTTTTTGTGAAAACTGTGGTGTTCTGCTTTTTGAATTTTACCTTATTTTAAGTAAAATCATGTAAATTTTAAATTTAAATTAGTATTTTTAAATTTATGTTTAAATTTTAAATTTACACCAGTAAAAATCATAAATTTACCATGTTTTACGTGAAATAAGCTAAAATTTCAATATTTCAAGTAAATTGCTGTAAAAGGGGTGAACGTTCAATTTAAAGATTTTATTTTCACAGAAAAATAATTTGCATAGAATTTTTTTAAAGAAATAAAATATTTAAATATTAGAAAAATAATCCATAAAAATTTATCATTTTTTACATAATAAAAATCTCTCTTAATTTCGTAATTTTTCATAGACAATTAATTGAAAAAAATATTTTAAATTATCCTTTAATCTACAAAAAACGAAAATTTAAATTTTTTAATAAAAGTTAATTAAACGTAAATAAAATTTTAATTTGTTCTACAGTACAATTTAAAACTAACTTGTACATTTCTTTTCCTCGACTCTTCCTCGGCTCTTCCCTTCCCCACTGGAATAGTTGAGGAAGATTTGAGGAAGAGTCGAAGAACAAAATGCGTTCAAAATAGTCTTAATTTTTACTGTGAAAAAATTTAATTTAATTGGATCTTAATATTTTACTATTAAAGTTTGGAACATAATTTCGATGAAAAAAAAATTCTATGAGTATATTTCGATGAAATATTTTTCTAGCAAAATATATTCCATGAGTTTTGTTTGATTTTATTAATTTTCTGTGAATAAATATTTCTATGAATTGATACATCACCGTAAAATCAAAAATGTCCAAAATATCGAAGAAGATTGACGTTTTACAAAAAAATCTAAGATTTTATTAAAATTTTATAATTTTACTAATTAGAAATTTATCCAAAAAAATTTGCCAAAATTTACGTGAATTTTCGTATCAAGAATTAAAAAAAATATTTTTGTTTTTTTTTAATAATATAAATATTTAAAATATTCTTTATTATTATTAAATATACTCTACAACATAACTATTTAGAAAAAAATTTAAACGAATTAATAACGAATTTAAAATAAATTTTATGCTTGATTTTTGATAATACAGAACGAATATTTTTATCAAATAAAATCAAATTATTCTTGTAAAAAAAGGAGAAACAAAATGTTAAATTTTTCATAATAAACGGCGTCATTGTGATCATTTTTGTCTTTTAAGCCTAATTAAGTTAAATATTTTATTTTTAGGGGTAAATGGGTGGGATTTTTAGGTATTGAGGTGATACCTCATTAATCTCTTAACCCATAAAAAATAACAACATTAGACAACGCACCCATCGGCTATCTTAAAATTCTAGTAAAATTATTTTCTACTAATTAAGACCCGCTGAAAACGATAAGCAAATAGGGTCAGTTCAAATTTGTTCCGTTACAGATCAAAAATTGTCAAACATAATTACTATTTGAAAAATTCTACCGAATTAGCCGAAAAAAAACTTTGAATTAAAAAAAAAGGTTTAAAAATTTTTTAAAAATATTTCATATATATATTTGGATTCCTCTCTTCAAGATCTACAAGAATATGTGGGTTGATTAAAAAAAAAAATAAAACGACTGATATATTTCGGTTTTTCAAATTACGTCACCGAATATACATTTAATACATTTAGGCTGTGTTACCATAATGATTTATGCATTTAATTGATGTTAAGAAATTTTGAAATTTATTAAGTTTTTTTAGAAATAATGGGAAAAAATGGTAAAGTATATTTTTTTGAATTTGACTGCAGATAGTTAACTTTATTTAGAATTGTACTGAGCATTTGTTGTCGAGATGTGTTAGTGCTAGAATACAGAAAATTCGTATTGAAAATACCATTAAAGAATTTTAAAAAAAGTTAATTAAAATTTTGAATTCTCTTAATCGAAATAAAAAATAAAGCATACAACGATACCCCAGAATTAAAAGAAAATACCCTTATATTAAAAAAAATACGACAAGTAATTAGATTAACCACAGATTGACAGATTTTCAAATCCAATATTTTAAACTTATTGACAATTTTTATTCAATTTTTTTATCTTGAGCACTTCTTAATTGATGTGAAAATTTAAAAATAAAAAATAATTAAAAAATCTTTGTAATACTTTGGCTACCTTACAATTTTCTCTTTTGTATCAGAAACTATCAATATTCGAACTTGTACCACATGTCATTTCATATTTCAATATTTCATATTTCTTTTTTAATTTTATTTAAATCTGAAAGATTATTAGATCTAAACAGACAGAAAAATAAATGATAATAATAAGTTTTTTTAATTTTTTAGTTGAGTAGCTTTTTGAAATAGTTCGTATTTTTAAAATGTCATTTTAGTTAATCTGTTGTCAATCAAATAATAAAAGGAATTTTTCTTTCATAAACTATTTTATTATAAAATTCAAGTTTTTTTGTTTTAAATTAGTTATCATTTAAAAAAAGTTTCAATAAATTTAAAATATTGGATTTCTATTTAATTAAATATTGAATATTTTTCCTTAGTAATATTATAAAAACTACTTCCTCCGTGAAGCACTTTTATTAGTTTTATTAGTTTTTACTTTAGAACCCTATATATATAATATTTTCATATAATTGTCCATTATATGAAAATATTTTTCTGACCACTTTTATAAAAATCTAAAAAAATAATTCTATTGAATTGAACGCTCTCCAATACTGAAATAAAAGTTTTTTTTTATTTTTAAATATAAGAAAAACCTATAAAAAAAAATTTATTAGAGTTAATTTTACCTGATTTATTCATTTCATCATCAATAATATCGATTATTGTCAAATCTTGATCTGTTATGTCCTCCTCTACATTAAGTGTGCATGACGAAGTAACTTGTCCGTATCGATTTGATGCTACTATTTTATATATGCCATTGTCCTTCAAGTTTGTTTCCTTGAAAAAAAAAAAAAAAATTACAAGTTTTAAAAAATATTAAATTTTAAATTTATTTACTCGGATGACAAGTTTAAATGTGTCATTTGATTCTTCCAAATGAATAAAATCAGGACTGTCAATTAAAATTGTCTCGTACTTGTACCAATTCACCCCAGGCTTTGGATTACCAGATATTTGGCACTCGAAAATTGCTGATTCACCCTCTGTAAAAAATTATTAAAAAAAAATTCACCAAATAAAAAAAACAAACCATACCAATTACATTGACTGTTTCAAGAGCCTTTATTAATTTTGGTCTTGAATCATCATGTTCATTAGCTGTGTAATAGCTGGATTCATTAGTGGAGTCCATTGAATAAAAATCATTCATATTTATATTGGATGAAGAGGAGCCCATAGATTTTTGTACATTGGACTTGGTTGATAGAATAGACCCTGAATTCAAATTTTTTATTTTGTGAAAACCACGAAGTGACCCTTCTTCGGTATCATACTCAGCATCCTCGTCACTGCGGATAGTTTCTAAATTACTCATAATTTGACTGACCATCATTGACGCTTCATTTGACTCATGGTACTCATTTGCATAGCTTCCTTCATGAGATTTTTTTTTGGCCAATATCTTTCTTTTTTTAGCCGGACTGGTTCCGACCGCCGACATTCTAGTACTTGTCAAATCTTCCTGAAAGTAATTCAAGGTGTCAATGGTTTGTTCGAGATAGCCTAAGCAGATCAGGTTGTCTTTTAGTGACTTCAAGAACGCCAGCTTAGAGTAGGGATTTTTTGATTGAAGAACAAGTTTTTGGTTGTCATTTTGGAGCAGATTTTCGTAGCCTTCGTTGGTGTCGTATTGGTCAAAGAGTATGTCACTTGAATTGATCACATTTTTGTCCAAATTAATTTCTATAAAAAGTTTGTCATCATTCTCGTCAAAATTGTCCAATTTTATTGATCTGATTGCGGACAGTGGCACGTAGCTTTTGAATACAATAGCACCTTTGAAGAAATTGGGAAGTGAAGCCGAGCCTGAGACTATTGATCCGAATTGATTGAATGACGTGCTAGCTATTGTTTCGGCAGTGGTCCGTGGTTTCAAGCGACAGATCAATATGTGATCTCTGAACAAAAATAGGTATCTGTCTCGGGCTCGATTTTCATGGTCTATTATGTAAAACGCATCAAAGCGATTTAGCTTTTCGTTTGTTTTCAATTCAACAGGTAAATTATGGATCGAGTCGATCAGTTGACGAGTCTCGATTTTTTTGAATATGTCACAGAACACAAAATATGCTTCTTGTAGTTGCAAGCTACTTTGTTTGGCTCTCACGGTATACTTGATTTGTTCCTGGGAAAATTTTTTAAAAATTTAATATCTCAAAATAATTAATACCCTCAGGCTATGTTTTAAATAATTTAATTTATATTGACTGATTAAGGTTATAGAATTTAATTTAGATTTAATAAAAAATTTAATAAATCACTAAATATTGATTCCAAGCTGATACAAGTTACAAAGGGATTAATTTATTTGGCATTGTGAAATTTCACACAAAATTTCAATAAAAAAATAAAAAAATTTTCTAACTTTTGTTCTAAATGTCAAAAACTTGTTGTGTAAATGAAACAAAGTGAAACAACTGTTATTTCACCTTTTGCGGAAGTCTGCAAAATCTGTGAAATTTAATTAACCTATATTTTTAATAATTTTATATAGGATGAAATTTTTAAAATAACAGTTGTTTCACTTTGTTTCATTTACACAACAAGTTTTTGACATTTAGAACAAAAGTTAGAAATTTTTTTTATTTTTGTATTGGAAGTTTTGTATGAAATTTCACAATGTCAATTTATTTTTTATTTTGTCTTTTTTAATAAAATAAATATTGATTTTTAAAATTTAATATAAAAAATTTTAGTCAATTAATTAAAAAAAAAACACTAAAAAATCTCTCTTTAAATTCTTTTTCCAAATTAAATATCCATTAATTATCCAAAGCCATTTTTATTTGAAAGATTGAGTGCACCCAAAATGCTTTGTTATATATCTGCCAGTTTCTAACTGAACTATCCTATCTTCAACTCTATTTGGATCATTTAAAGTAGAATCATCAAGTTATTTACTCAGATTATCCATATTTAAATTTAATCAAATAATCAATAATAAATATCAATCTTTTTTTTAGCATATACTTAAATATTAGATAGTTCAAATTTTTGGTAAGCATTTTAAAAGGCTTATTTTAAGTGAAATTCTATATCTAATTATTAATTTTTATGCAATAATTGAATTATTCGGACACCTGATTTGAATTGGATTATTATTAAATGTGTAATTACATTGATTATTTGGATGCCAAAAAAATCATTTTAGAAATTACTAAAAAGAAATCAAAAATGAGTACATAAAAATTATTATTGAGTACCAAAAAAATTAAAAATAAAAATAATCATTTATACTTTAAATAATCAAAAAGTAATTTCATCAGTCCTTAAAAATTGTTCCGCATCTTTAGTGAACCCTTCATCCAAATTTTTTATCAAGTCTTACTCTGATGGTGTTTTTCCTAATTGCTGGAAGTTAGCTAACGCTTCACCCCTGTATAAAAGTGGGCCAAAAACTGCTGTTATGAACTATAGACCAGTCTTGTCAAAATCGATAGTTGGTAAAGATATGAAGACAATCTAAAGGGATGAAATCATGACTTTCTTATTAATTAAAAAGTTAATCAAGGAGAAGCAGCATGGTTTTATGCCAGGCAAATCATGTACCACAAATCTAATTGAGTATGTTGACAAAGTAACATATGAGGTTGAAAATGGAAACTTAATCGATGTCATTTACACTGACTTCTCTAAGGCGCTTGATAAAGTCTCGCATAGAGAATTTTTAAAAAAATTAAGAGCATATGGTATTGTAAATGAATCATATGAATGGATTAAATTCTTTCTTCTTGAAAGGAAGCAAAGAGTAGTTCTTGGTGATGCTGTGTGAGAATGGGAAGAGGTCACTAGTGTAACAAGTAACTGTAACTGGACAAAAAATTGTCTACTGAACTGAATGTATTAAAGTGTAAAACAATGTATATTGGTTGAAATAAAAATACTGGATATATTGTTTCAATCTTGGATGGATCAGTTATCAACGTTAAAGAAACTGTTAAAGAAAATGACCTAGGTGTTTTTGTGTCTAATGACCTAAAATGGAACAAACAATCTTCATCTGCGGCATCTAAAGCCAATAGAATATTAGATCAAATCAGGAATGCGTTCGTATGTTTGAAAAAGAAACTTATGCTTTTATTCACATGACTTGTCATACTGCATCTTGAATACGCTGTAATTATTTGGTACCCTTCAACGAAAGCTAACATAAACTCTATCGAAAGTGTCCAAAGAAGAGCAACGAAGCTAGTCCAATGTTTGAAGGAAAAGTCATATCAAGAAAGGCTAATGGCTTTGGACTTAATGAGCTTAGAAGACTGTAGAACAAGAAGGGATCTGATTCAAATGTTCAAAATAGTCAATCGTCATGAGAAGATTAACTCAATGAAAGATGTGAATCTATCTACAAGTTTGAATCGGGACCTAAGAAATAAATATAACATGAAGCTAGATAAAGAAATTTGCAAACAAGCTACATCAAGATATAACTATCTGACCAACAGAGTTGTTTCAAAGTGGAATGCTTTACCGCAAAGTGTTGTCAACTCAGAGACATTTAATAGCTTTAAAGCGGGTATCGACAGAGAAGTGCTTGATATTGAACAATGAAAAAACGAAAGACTGTCACAGCTCTGGAGCTAAATGCCGGAAGGCGTTAGTAAAAATTTCTATACTGTAGTCTCATAACTACTACTATTACTAATAATAATTCAGAAAAAAAATAAAAACTCTTGCAAATTATTTACTTACCAAAATTAAAAACAAAAATTTATAAAATATTTCACAAAAAATCTAAAATTATTTTCATTTTGCCTTGTATTTATTATTTTTATTTCTTTTACACAAATAAAAAAAATAATAAAAAAATCAGATCGACTTATTTTAATAAATATCATTTATTTAATTTAATGAAGTCAACACTTAGATTAATTGGTAATCTTAATGAATTTTTAATTTTTAAATATTTTTATGGTAGCAATAGTATTAATAGCAAAAAATACTGCGACCCAAAACGAGTTATGCTTCTACAAGCTATAGCAGTAAATAATTCTTTTTAAGTCATTTATCTAGTTTAGCTTTTAAAATGTTTTTTGTCTTAGAATTAACTATTATTCCAATTTTTAACCACACGATTTGTCAAGAAATGATAACAATGAATACAATTTTTGGCATCTTCTCTTACCATGCATTTTTTTGTTTACTTGATTGGGAAAAAAGTTCATTTTTACACTTATTAAATATTTAAAACACTCAACTTATTTATTTAGATACTCAAATTGAATTTTTGCTTAATACCCAATGAATTGGTAAATTCTCATCTTTTTTAAAATGTTTTTTATTTCGCTTTTTTGCCTAAGAGACTTGAACTAAAAAATAAAAATTTGAAATTACCTGTAGAAATTGTCTATACTGCGCTAGCCGGTCCAAAGGCCTATTAAGATAATCACTAATCCAGTATTCCGTGTTTTTGTTTGTCAAGTTGATATCCTTTAGAATAGAAAAAAAAAATAAAAAAAAATAAAAATATGGAATTTTTTTTATTTAGTAAATTTTACATCAAAAAATTTGCGAATTATTTCATAAGAATTGAGGGTAGATTCGCTGTATTGCCGATTCAGGGCATACGGAATATACAGCTCAAAATTGGATCTATTCTTGACAAACACTTTGCTCAATCTCTCGCTGTCTCCATCGGTCTCAAGCAGCTGGGTGAGAAAAAGCCTTGAAAAAATTTAAGCCAACCATTCACTTAAAACAATTTAAAAATGATCTTACACTTTGTGAAAAGCGAATATGTCCTCTAGATTTAAAAAAATAAATTCTCTCTTTTCTTTGATCAGCTTAGGACAATCGGCCTTGCTCAATTCGTGTAGGTAATTTTCTATCACGAATTGAAGGTCCCTCACATATCGATTTTCCATGTCAATTAATTCAGCAAATGAGTAATTACGCTTAATTTGGGCCTCTTGTTGCTTATCGCTTGCCAATACCAAATCATCATTGAACACTTCGCGAGTAGAACGCCTATTAACCTGACCGATGGAAGTTGACTTCTTTTCCAGGAAGCAAGCTGGAATCCATCCGATTTTTGCATTTTCATCTTTTCTAGGCCGTGTTCTTACCAAATAGAATCTCGGGTCCTGTGAGTCCAGTATTTCTACAAATTGGTTCTCGATCAAAGACAAAGTAGTGGTGCCAACACTTTGCAAGTCAGATGACGTAAAGTCACAGTTGGCGAAATAAATGTCGGGCTCCTTTTTTTTTAATTAATTTAAAAATAATAAAATTTTATTAAAAAAAAAAATTTATTTAATAAAAAAATTGTTTCTTACATCTGTCATTGTTTTGAGGTCTTCGCTGCTTGACGATGACGCTAGCAGATTGTCGTTGTCGTGGCTCAACGTCCGTCTGTTCTGTAATTCTGTGAATTTTTTGTGAGAAGCTGTTTTCTTTAAGCTGACAGCTAAAAGTTGAACACAAATCAGATTAGAATAGTTTTAAAATGCTTTGAGATAAGAAATAGAATTGATGGGAACTGATGATTAAATTATTTTAAAAAGAGAAAATTATTCTCTTTCCAACAAGTTTAATTTATGATTCCGAAATAAATTGATGAAATAATTGGTTAGAATAAACGATAACCAAAGTTTTCATCAAACTGTTTTCTGCCTTTTGGACGCATTCGAAAACAGAAAGGTATTTGCCGGTTATAAATCAGCAATCATGACTGAGCGGTGTAATATGTGGGCTAGAACAAAATGATTAGCATAAAAAATCTCAAGCCTGAGTTCAAGCAATTATCTATGAGCAATTTCCTGATCTGTTGTAAATTTTCAACCAAAATTAGTTGATGGACTATCTGTGCAATCAAAAAAGATTGAGCCAAGATTAGTCTTTGGTTAGTGTAAGATTTAAAAATTGATTATCCTGTTAAATTCATCGAAAATTAATTAAATAATACCAAACTCATACTATAAATTTTGGTAGAAAAATATTTCGTAGAAATAAGCTCAAAGAATTTTTTTTCATAGAAATAATGCTAAAAACTTTAATAGAAAAATTTAAAGATTAAATTAATTTAAAATGAAAATTTTGAATATTTTTCAATTTGATGCTAATGAAAAATTAAAAGTTATTATTTTTCTATATTTAATCCCTTATAAAAAATTATAAAGAAAATGATTCTCTGAAATTATTGTTCTACGAAAAAAAAATTTGTGATCAATTTGTGATAATTTTTGATTTTGAAAAATCCAATTGTAAACATTTTTTTAATGAAAAAAGTTTTGCAATTAAATAAACATTTTCCATTAACTTTAATCAAATATTTTATTTTTCCAAGCATAGTTTAATAAAATATTTAAATTTAAAAAAAATAATATAAAATTAATAAAAATAACGATTATTTCCTCATCTCAATTAACCTTCCATTATTTCAATTAATAAATTTATTATTAATTTTTGCCATCTAATGGGCTTAAAGTTTAAATTATCTATTCTAGTAAATAGAAAATGATTTAGAGTGCAGTGAATAATTCGATTTATTTGATTTTGATTGTGAAGATTTCTCATTTATCAGTCTTTAAGATGAGTGATTACTTTAATCTGTTTAGTTATTATAGTTTTTATATTTGTAAATCATAAATTAAGCCTAATTGAAAAATTAAAATAAAAAAAATTGAATAAATAGTAAATAAGAAGCAATAATTTTACTTTATTTTAATTTTTTATTTTTTTTTTGATTTAATCTGAAGGAGCTTTAACTCTGTACAGATATACAAATAAATAAATAAAAAAATAATAATTTTACCACAAAAGGAATATTAAAGCACTCTGATTTTTTTCGGCTTCTATTTAAATGATCAGAATTTTAAATAAATTGATCTGTAAGTAACATCAGTAAAATATCTATCTATATTATTAGTATTACATTAATAATTAAAGTAAAATAATTAAATGATTAGTATTTTTTGATCAATATTCACTTGATCTGTAATAAATCATGTCAACTGGTACTTAATTTACATAATCGGCATAAAAATAGTTCATAACTAGTTTATAAGTACCGATTTGTAAATTAGTGAAAATGACAATTAGAAAATATAACAAAGAGAACTTCCTTCTCAGCTCCTTCATCCGAGACGCAATGTGAAAAATTTGAAGGTAGGTTTCAATTAATATTATGTTGTAGGCTAACTTGCCTATCAGGATTCATTGTAAATAACAAAAGTTTGTGTTTTAAAGCTCTTTATTATAATTCCAAAGCTCCGAAGAACTATACTAAATAAAATCTCCTTTTAAAGACATACTTTAGTATTATATCTCTAAGCCACCAATTACAGTAGTTAATATAAATAATAACTAGGGAATCATAACTAAGAAGTGTAAAGTTAGCTACGAACTAACAAGTTCATTTAGCCGCTAACATTATTAATATTAATATTAATAAAGTAGTGACCTCGACGGTGTTAAAACTGCATACCATCTGGTGAGGCAATTGAAGAAGAAATCAGCAATGTTAAAGAAGTGCGTTGAAATACTTTTAGTCAAAGAGAGCTTTCACTTTTTCTTTATTTAGCCTTTGACTCTTCCAAATGAAGATAATATGACTGTCAATTTGAAAGAAGGTATATTCACCTGTCCAACATTTTTTCATGCAACTAAGAATAAATAAAATTCATTGTTTACTAAGATGGGTCAAAAATAATTCTATGCAATTTTGTAACTAATAAATTTAATTTAATTATTTAATAGAAAGTAGTTTTAAATAAATGATAAATAAACAATTGTCTAATTTATCATCTTGTTAATTTTATTTTATTAATTTTATGTGTTTAAATTTGAAGAAAAGATAATTAAATTATAAATATTTAGTTAATCTATAACAGAACCTCCATTGTGGAGAAGTAAATGGAAAAAATTTTAATTTTAAGCAAAAATAAAAAAAAAATACAATAAAAAAAAATATTAAAGACAATTAAAGAATTAATAGAGGAGCTTGGGCTAAAGTAAAATGTCACATCAATTCTTTAATGGTTCATTTAAAAAATTTCTAAAGTGCTTAGACCTCAAGTTACTTTTTTTTTGCCTTATTTTATCCGCTAATACTGCTTAGATCATTTGCATTTTTTTATGCAATTCTAGTGCCAACACGCTTAAGTTATTCAATAATTGATGATTGATTATGCGAAACATTTAAGTTTCGTGAACTCATAAAATAACTCAATTTAATTTCAATGAAATAGCTAATTTATCTAAAAAAATTTCTTATAAAGATGAATTAGAAAGCTTGAATGAAGAAAAAGCATTATGAGTGTCATGACCATAAAATTATAAAAAAACATTAAAAAATTTAGCCGGTCCGGCAATCAGTTTAAAATATGTCAAACTACCACCAGCATCACAAAATGTACTGCGTGGCGAAAAACGTAAAAGAGGAAGACCAAATAAGGCAGCAAAAGCTTTATTGAAAAATTAAATCTTGTTCTTTTGAAAATATTTTTTTTATTAAAATAAAAATTAAATAAATAAATAGATTTTACTTTTAATATTTAAATAAAATACTTATTTAATCTAAATATTTTACTGATCATTAATATTTTCCTCATTTTTGGTATCACTAGGAGATCCATCATATACATCTCATTGAGGCTGAAATTGGTTTTATTTTAGGAACTTTTGGAGGCATTTTGGATTAAGATTTTAATCTAAGTAAACCTTCACTTTTGAGTAACTTATTATTATTATTATTATTTATTAGTTTAATAAGTCCCATAGGCAAAATTACAAAAAATTACATTAAATTCGAGTTAAATTAAAAAAAGAAAGAAAATTGCACTAGTAACTTAATCCAAGTCAAAAAAAAAAGGATCCAAATTTTTCAACTATGTAGCAGCAGTGAACAATTTATTAAAATTGATTTATGGCAAATAATTCTGTATCATAAAGATTTTTGCAGAGTTTTGCAGACATTAAAAATTGATTTGAATCTTTTCTTAAAAAAAAATCCTTCTGCCTAAAAGTTTATAATGAACAATTGGCATTGCCACATACAGGAATAATAATATTAATAGTAATAACTAGGCAACGCAAAAAATTTGCGAAAAAGTCATCCCAAAAAAAACTTATATGGTAGCTCTTAACATCATTCATCAGTGATAAGCCTTCTATTTCATATTTTAAATATTTCATATTTTCAAAATTAAATATCTTTTTATTCCTACCGTATTGAATTTTTTTGAAGAAAATTGCGGCAATTATTTCCAGTATTTGAAAAAGCTAAAGCTGAATGAAAAAAAAAATTTCCTTGGCATCAAAAATTTATAGCCCATAAATCGCGCTCAAATACACAAAAATTTTCCTTGAATTTTCTTCTTCCCAAATATTCCAAAAAAAATATTATAAAAAAAGCATTTATAATTTAATCGGCCCATTCACATGATTTATTACAAAGGTCTGCTTGCTAGAAAAAAATATGCTTACCTTCTGCAATATTGTTGTAATGCTAATAATTTATTTTAAAAAAAAATAAGCTTAAAAATCTTATTTTTGGTATATTTCAAATGAATTTAACAATTCAAACTTAGAAAGAAGCAATGTTTAGTGTTATTCGATTATGATTATCTAAATAATTATTTAAATTATTATTCAATTTTTATCAAATAGATAAGTTTGATAAGATGATTTATAACTAATAAATTTATCCAAATAGATATTTAGAGTTGAATAAATTTCATGAGCATTAAAAAAGCTTGCAGACGAGTTTTAAAAATCTGAATACACCGAGGCCGTTCATTTTACGCCAACTGAATACATGAAAATTGAATTAAAAGCAGTTAATTATATTTTATGCAGAAAATGAAAGACTAAAATGTTCAACTTGAGATTCAGTTGTTTAAATTTGTTTTAAATCATCCTTCTTTCAATCAAAAGTTTCTTGGTATTTCCACGTCAAGCAATCTCATACCAAAATTCAATTCAACTCAAAGAATAATCTCATTTATGCTCGATTATTTCTTCAACTACTAATATACTAATTTTTTATATTGAATATTATAATACTTAAACTAATCAATTGAAACCAACTTGATTTTTACATTTTATGTTAGAAGTATTAATTTTAAAATTATTAAAATGTTTATGATTCTTTGTCCATATTTTGTTAAAGGAAAATTCCTTCATAAACTAAAAACTTTATTATCTTCTAAAGAATGCTGTAATCAAAGCAATAACTCTGTCGAGAATTAATCTCATCCTATCTGCTTATAATCATAATTCGATTTTTAATTTATAAAAAAAGTTTAAAGGAATTTTATTTCAAAGAAATCAGAATCATTAAATATTTTCCAATCAATTCAAACATCAAACTGAACACAATTGAAGTGAGTGTTGATAATTTATTTATTTTAATTTTTTGAAAAGCGGCTCTAAAAAAACATTAATTGGACAAGAAACAATAAAATGGTATGGTTCAAACTCTACTCCATCGATTCCACCAATTTCACGACACCACGCTAGAACACATTAACATTTAGCAGTATAATTTCTTTTTAATCAATTTATTTCTAATCTCAAAAACTATTTTCTTTCCTCAATCTCTTCTAAATCAAATATTTTTGTGGACAGTATTTGAAAAAATCTCTTTTTACTCATCAACTGCAAATGGCACCAGAAGACTGAAAAAAACAGAATTCAAAATTCAATTTAGAAATTCCAATTTAGAATAATTTTAAATTATTTTTTAAAATAAAAAAAGTATTTAATTATTTATGGTATGTTCTATTGTGTTTTTTAAAAATTTAAAATACAAATTTGAAAATGCATTCAAAATGTGCGATGGATGAGATTTTTTTTATTTTAGAAACATTTTGGAAATTTTTATTAAATATTAAATATAGTGTTACAAACATAGATTATTTAGTTTAAGAAAATTCTAAGAGAAAAATAAAATTCCTTTACTTCGGTATTGTGAAATTCAAATACAAATTGTACAAAAAATCTTCCTTTTTTGATGAATTAAAATCAAAGTTAATAAAGTATAGTAAAAAAAAAAATGCAACAATTTGCAACAAACTTTGTTGCACCTTTTTTACCTATAATAATATAATAATTTTTTTTCTTTTTTGGTTAATTAAACCAATAATCAATTAAAATCGTATTAATGTTATTTTTTGTCTTATTAAAACATAAGAAAAATTATTTTTAGTAAAATAGGTGCAACAAAGTATGTTGCAGTATTTTTTAAATATATTTTATTAACTTTGATTTTAATTAATCAAAAAAGGAAGAATTTTTGTTCAATTTGTATTTGAATTTCACAATACTTTTGCTTTTCTAAATTAAATTTTTGATCTTTTGACTGTTGAAAAAGGCAATAATTTAACTAGCTAAAAGTTTTTTTTTTAATTTAACTTTGTTTGATTTAATTTTATACTCAATGCTCTAAAGAAGTAAAAAAATTTTTAATTAAAGTACAATAAATATAAAATTTAATTAATGAATATGCTATCTTTTTCTTATTTAATGTTTTTCAATCACAATTTACCTAAAAATCTTAAAATTCAACTGCTAAAATATAATTCATGAAATTTAAGTTGCGATTAAAGGAACCAATGTCAAATAAATAAGAGGATTAAAAATCATTTGGATATTTAATCTTGAGATTTATTAAAAGCAATGTGATCAAGAGATCAATTTTGAAGTTTTTTAAAATATAGCCATAAGCAATTTTTCTTGAAATTTAAGAAAAACCTAAAAATTTTATTATTATTATTATATATAATTTATAATTTTATATATGAAAATAAACTTGCTTAGGAAACTAAATTGTTTTCTCTCTTTTACTAAAAAAAAAATATTTAATTTTATATTCTGATCTTTAGATCTTGATCTTAAACTTCAATTTGCCGTAATATTCATAATTTTAAATTGAAAAATAAAAAAGATTCATTTTGACTTTTTGGTGCTTCTATTGTTAGGTATTTATAGGAATTTTTTTTAGGTATTTTTAACTTTATTCCAGATACAATATTTTTACCTGTCGTAACATGCGTGGGTTCCGATATCACCGCTATCACCACTTTATGTAAAATTTTATGATTGTGAATAGACTCCTATAAAAGTCAGGAAAAAAAGTTAAAAACAAGTCAAAGTTTGACTTGGACTTGAAAATAAATTTTTTATAAATAACAAGTCTTGACTTGTCTCAAAAATTTAAAAAAAACAAGTCAGGACTTTGACTTGTTTCAAAAAAATGAAAATTACAAGTCATAAATTTTTTTTATCTTGTTTAATTTATTTCAAAAATTTTTTTAATCACAAAAATTTTTTTGGTTTTTTATTAATAAATTCACTTAAAAGGAATATGACAATTATGTGAATTGTTTAAAAAATCATGTTTCAATATTTACATTGAAAAAGAAATTTAAATAAATAATTTTTTTTCTCCTGAATAAAAAATTCAATACTTATAATTGTTTCACAATTGAAAGAGAGAGAGAGAATTGAACTTTTTGTTTTTTATTTATTTTCATTTAAGCAGTGCTTTAACTTTTCTTTATGAAAAAGGTATTGTTTCCACTAATCCATTTGGAGCCCTGAGACCCAGGCAACACATGTTCACTTATTTTAAAACTTAAGTTAAACAACAAAACGCAACTGTTTACATTATAAACTTTATCGCAGAAGCATTTATTTTAAAGAAAAGATTCAATGCTCAAATTGATTTTTAATGTCTGCAAAACTCTGCAAAAATCTTTTTAATAACAATATTTAATTGTGGCCATGAATGATCAGTTTAGCATAAACTTTGAAAAAAATACAGAGAAACATTTTTTTAAATAATTGTTTTTGAGCATTATGAGAAAATTTCGGTCATCAGTAAATTTCAATTACTAAAAACAAAAATTTTATTCTAAAATTAATTTACATTAAATAAAATATTTAAATTATTTTCAAAGATTTAGCAGACTTACAATATTTGTTTTATTTTCACAAAAAGTCTAGGTGGTTATACCTAAATCGGCATTAATTTTTCATTTTTGTGGTGGAAAAATGTGAAATTAAATTTCTAATGGATGTTTGTTCGTGAGTAAAAGAATTAAATTTTTAAAATAAACAAATTAATTACCTGATTTCATATTTGTTTCAGAAAGAGTCAAGTCATTTAATTTAGATTTTTTACAAGATACATTCTCTAGTTCGTAGTTTTCATTTAGAATATATTTTTTTCCTGATGATTCTTTAGTGTCATCGGTATTGGGATTAGGTTGTGCCATATTAGATATAGTGAAGGTTGATACTTTTGACTGCCTTTTTGAAACGCGAACAAATTGATTCTGATAATCCAAGTCGATTTTTTTTACTTTGCTACTTTCAAATTCTTCCAGCAAGTTTGGTGGTATATAACAAACTTGGTTGAGAGTTTTGTATTTAGTTCGTACGAGCCATTTTTCAGGCTTATCGTTATCTAAAATTTCGACAATGTCATTTTTAAAAATTGTTATTTCTCTCTGCTCATCCGTATAATCTTCCAACAATATAAATTCTTTTAATAAAATATCCTTTAATTAAAATGATTAATTTTTTTCAGTTTTATTTTAATATTTCAAACTTTTTCTGATTCGGAATGTCTTGCACTTAGGCAACGAGTGATGTGATCTTTAACATGCTTTTCAACGAGCTTTTCAGCAATTTCTTTGTAGCGGCGTTCTGACTAAAATAAAAAATTTTTTTTAAATAAACGTGATCTAAATAAGAAAAATTGTCATTTTTTTTTTTAAAAAATTCCAAGTTCAGACTTTCTTTTTGTTTTAAAGACTTGGAATTTTTTTGGGACTTTTAAACAACTCTGAATTTTTTTATTTTTTTTAAAATAACTTTTTTTGAGTCTCAATTATTCTTAATTGATTCACAATTTTTGTGAACAAAATTTTGTTTTAATTTCTTATAAAATATACTAAATAACATGCTCTTATTTAATAAACTTTTAATTTCCTTGTAGTTATTCAAGAAGCAATTTTTTTCAAGAATCAAAATTAAAATAATTATAATCTTTATCTCTTAATTGATTCGATGAGTATTTTGTAAAGATTAAAATTTATGCCTAAAGTTTATTTTAAAATAAACACTGAGTAAATTTTAAAAAATCATGATAAAAAGTAAAAGGTACAGGTTAAAGAAAAGGGTAAGGAAAAAGCTTCCGCGAGGTGAAAATGGAAAAATTGCCAGACTGAATAAATATTAACATTTCTTTCTTTATTATTCATTTAACTAAAATTTAAATTCAATTACTGCATCGAATTCAATAAATTTTTTCATACACTTTCTAAAATATTACCTTTAATTACTAACCAAAAATGCTCAAAGTGCAAATTTAGAATGAGGTTAAATTTGACTAATTTTCGAAATTAATTCAACAATTTTTTTTAATTTTTATTTTTTCTTATGAGAGGTAAAGACAATTTTTTTGTTAGATTAAAATTTTAATTTAGGCTTATTTTTGAAAAATAACCCATTTTACGGTATTTTGCAGCTAGTTCAATTTTAATTTTTTTAACATTGAAACTATGTAATTAACTCTAAAATTTTGGAATTTGGGTTCTACTCTTAAAGTTCACAGCAAGAATTTACGGTAAAAAAAATTATATTTTTCTTATATTCTTTAACTTAACTGAATTAAAAAAAACAAATCATTCCTAATTAAAATCGTAAATTTCTTGAATTAAAAAAATTAAAAATTTTTAAGATTCTTAAAATTTTTCTCAAAAAATAATTACAAAATTTAATTAGATCATCAGATACAAGTAAATCGATGAGTAATAATATTTAAAACAGATAAAAATTTTCAATGGTTTTCTAAAGTAGCTTTTGCACTGCTTTAATTGTATTTAGTTTTATCGACTAATTTAGATGTAACCATTATTTTATTCTTTAAATCATATTTACTTTAGCTAAAATTTATTCACACAATAAATAAATAAATTTTTTTTCAATTGCATGTAACAAATTTTACATTTCTTGCAGAGTTGTTTGAAAGTCCCAAAAAAAAATCCAAGTCTGGACTTTTTTATTAATAAGAAGATGAAAAATAAATTTACTATCTTAAATTCAGAGTTTTTATAAGTCCCAAAAAAAAGTCCTAGTCATTTTTTTGGTTCAAAAAAATTCAGATGACTTTAAAAAATCGAAAGAATTTATTTAAAGTATTATTTCAGTAAAGAAAGAATAAAAAATGATTTTTGGTAATAGTAAAATTTATAAAAGAGATACAGTACAAATTAAAACTAACTTGTTCGCACTTTGTTCTTCGACTCTTCCTTTCCTCAACTCTTAGAAAAGGAAAGAAAAGGAAAAGGTTAGGAAAGGAAGAGTTGAGGAAAATAAATGTAGAGGTTAGTTTTAAATTGTACTGTAGCAATTGAAAATTAGAATCTTAATTTTTAAAGTTACGGAATTTAAATTTTTTTTACAATGATTGGTAAAAACATAAATGAGTGTTTTTTTTTCTACTTTAAAAAAATTAAAATATTTTTAATTTTTAACTCTTAAAGAGGTATAGACAATGAGAATATTAAAAAGTAAAAATCCTTTCTGTACTTTTTGTACTTTATCTGAATTTTAATTTGTTTGTCCTTTTTCACATTAAATATAAAGATTATATTTAATTAATAATTTAAATATTAATATTAATTTGAACTAATATTTTTCTAATCTATAACATACCCGAATCCCTAAAGCAGGGCTCTGCCCTGGACCCCTTTTAATTTTTTATATAGTTATTAAAATACTGATAAAGTGCAAAACAGGGTGAAAATAAAATAATATTTAGAAAAAGTACAAAAAGTACAGAAATTATTTTTACTTTTTAATATTCTCATTGTCTATCCATGCTCTTAAGATACAATTTGATTAAATTGAACAAAAAAAAGTCTTACTGATTTAGCAGAAGTGGAAGTGTCAGTGTTATCAGAATAGCTACAGTGGACACCTAGTTCAGAGTCCGCAGATTTTTCCTGGTCCGAGTAAACTTCTGAACTAGCACCAGTCTCAGGCTCTGTCATTGCCTCAACTAGAATATTAATAGCGCTATAAACAGCTCCCATCACATTGCTTGCCGTGCAGGTGTACTCGCCGGTATCCAATATTGATATGTTACTTATTTCAAAATAACTGCACTTTTCTTTTTCATATATTTTAATTCTTTTATCTTCAGGCTCATGGCTCAGAGGCTTTCCGTCGCGAAACCAGCATATCTCCGGATTTGGTATGCCCGATACCTGGGTGAGCAAAGTCAACTTTCTTCCCTCATGAATAGTTTGACTCATTGGTTTGATGATAAATTGCGGAGGCCGATATGTTTCCTTTCTGGAGTCGTACTGGTACAAACCTTCAATTACTGGCCGCACTAATATGCACGGATTTTCACCTATTTCAATTTTAACCTGAGCAGAAATTTGATTGTGCAAATTTTTGGCTGTGATCTCGTAGTTGCCCGCATACCGAGCCAAGCAGTCAAATATTTCCAGGTAGTGTAGCGATTTTTCATTGTAAATATCAATGCGATAATCATCTTTTAAAGGTTCATTATCTTTGAACCAAAAAATGGTCGGACTGGGGTCTCCAACAATGTTGAAGCAAATCTTCAAATCTTCTCCCTCTTTTATTTTCAGTAGTCCTGGTGGCCGGTCTAAAATTCTACATTTTTTTTCCTAAAAATAAAATTTTAATTTAAAAAAAAAATTTTTTTTTTTTTGTTAATTTCACTTCATTTTCAGATATTTTTAAAATATCCACAATGGATTCTTCAGACTGACTGCTCGAAATTTCTGTTTCCTCCTTGACTGGCAATAGATTTGAGGGAGGCACATCTATATTCTTCAATGGTGAGGCGCTGCGCCGATCATTGGCAGGCGGCACAAGTTTTTTCTTGTCCTTGTTGGCTCTGACAACCAGGATGCCAATTGTTTTTGCAGTACCATGTGTGTTTGAGGCTACACATTTGTAAGACATTTCATCGCTTAGCAGAGTATTTTTTATTCTCAGAGTGGCATTTCCGGTCTTTAAGCAATAAGAAATTTCATATCTGGGATTCGAAGGCTGAATCTCGGTGCCGTCCTCGCAGAACCATTGTATTTTAGGAATAGGGTCCGCGATTACTTGGCATGAGATGGCAGTTTCTTGGTCTTCGACAGCATCAAGGCACTGAAGTCGCTTGAGAAACTCAGGAGAACTCAAATCATATGGAACCAAATTTTTAAAATTATTTTCCCTCTCCATTTAGGATCCAATTTGATGCATAGCTAAAGTAAACAACAATACAAAAATAATTCATGGAAGATGGGGTTTTTTATTGGAAAAAAATTGAATTGTAAGAAAAATATAAATAAACTTTAGAATTGTAAAACACCGCTTTTTTGTTTGGTTTTTTTGATCAATAGGTTCGAAATATTTAGCCTAGTTAGCTAAAATAGATAACAAAAAATCAACTTAAATTAATTATGGTATTATTGCCAAATTCAAAAACTAAAATTTCGCCCTCTTTAATTAATTTTGATTTATTACTGTGCTGGCTATGTATTTTGAAGCAAACAAAAAAAGTTTTTATTATTTAGATTAACATAAGCCGAAAGAAGCTCAATCATCAGCTTTTTAAATGAATAAAATAATAATTAATCTGGTTTGTGCAGATAAAAATGGAAAATTAAAAATATATCTTTAAATTAATTTATGATAAATCCAGAACAATTAATTTTCAAATTAGACTGTAAGTGTATATGAATTTACTCTAAAACTCTTCAGGAACAGATAATATTATTTCTTAAGGAAATAAAAGAATTTTCGAATTGCGTCGAAATCAAAGAGTGAATAAAAAAGTAAAAGAATTACAGTTCCGATTTTTAAGATTAGTTTTACCAAAATTTTGCACTTTTTTCTGTCCTACTATCTCTTATAATATAGATAATTTCTCTGGATAATTCAGGTATTTTTTCATTAATGAAATCTAATAAAATCCTTTTTTCCTTTTTAATTTGTTTTTTATTAAAAAAAAATTTAATAAAATAGATAAAATAAATTTTAGTCAAAAATTAAATGTATTTTCATACCAGACAAAAATTGGAATCCAAAATAAAATAAGTTATGACAATGCTCATGATCATTCAAATTTATGAAAATTTTCCTAAAACAAAAAGGACAAAATTTTGGTAAGCGTAATTGTACCAAGCAAATGGTGAGTTATTTGACAGAAGTTTTGATGGTGAAAAAAAAATTTGTCTTGAGCTTTGTTTTCAAATGTTTTTACTTCTTAAATTGAAGAAAAATTTTTTATTATTTTGTTCAAAACAAACAGAAAAATAGAATATGTTAGGCTAAAAATATAAATAATTTGTTTATGTCTGAGTTGAATGGATGCAAAACGAGAAGACATAGAAGAAAATTCTAGGCCAAGTTTAGTTAGGTCTAATCATATCTCAATTATCATTTTGGATTTTGAATTAACTTATCTTCGGAGAGAGTTTATTCGATTCAATAATCTTTTTTACAGTACAACGAATGAAAAGAACAAAAAGCTTGCCTCAAAGTTTAATTACAATTAATCTTGATGAAAAATTATTCGAAAATTCTGTGCTTAATAAAAAATATTTAACCTTTTTTAATTTACTCAAAATCTGACCATGCTTGCTTTAATATTTAAAATAAATTGAGTTTTATTTAAAAATCTCTTCATAAACTTGGAGGCTTGTCTAAACATGGTATTTAGCCGGAGAAAGATAATTCTTAATATCATCAATATGCGTGGTTTCAAAACTCTTAAGATTTTCATCTTTTAACTTTCGATTTCTATTCAGAGAGAACTCAGTTCATATTGAACATTAACATTTCCTATTTATTAAAAATTTTAATTAATCATAAAAAAATTTTCACCCTTTTTACCTGAAATTAAATCTTTTATTTCTTTTTTAAATCAATCAAATCCATATTCAAATAAAATCTAATTGATGTTTTATTTTTGTCAATATGGGCGAAAATTTTAAGGTTCAAAAAGTTTTTTTTTGTTAAATTTTGTTTTATTTGAGCTTTAATTTTTAATAAAAAAAGTCATGTTAAAGTTCAAATTGTAATGAATTTCATAAATTGCTTTATTTAGATTCTTTATTTAGTTTATTTCGCTTTAAAAATATTTTTTTAAAATTTATTTAAATGAAGAAATGTGTTGCATTTAATAATTAAAATCCAAAATTTCAAAAATTTTAAAATTTTAAGTAAAAAAAAATTTTTCGTTAAAATTAAAATTTATTAATTGAAAATTTATTACCAGTGACTTTCAGCTAATATTTAATAATTTTGTTGCTTTATAAATGACTCAAACATACCACGATATCTATCATCGTTTTTTAGTCAAATTTAAATCTAAAATTAAGTTAAGAAAAAGTTATTTGCCAAGTTTTTGGAAAAATATTTAAAATTAGAGAAGGCCTTTGAAAAAATTTACAAATAATTTCTATTTTATTTATTTAGTAGAAATTACGCAATCGGTTATTTTATTATATTTCATACAAAATTTTATTTTTAGATCTCTTTCGACTTTAAATAATTTATTGTATTCTCTAACATTTTTCTATATGAAAAACAACTATTTTTCAATTTTGATCTCAAAAAAATTGATTAATATCAGCTTTATTTACTTAGCTAATTAAACATAATCTTTGGAAAATATTCATTAGAACAAAAAATGATGAATATTTTAGCTTAACAAAAATTCCAATTTTAAAAATTAATTTTTCCAAATGTTTTAATCTGCATAAGAACTTAAAGCTTACAATTGCGCTAGCAGCAAATTTATTTCTTCAAGGAGCAAATAATTTTTTTTCAATAGCAGATCATAATAAAGCTAATTTATTATTATTTGCAGTTTTTTTTTAATTTGCCAAAGTTGTTAATTTAATATGATCAATAGTAAAAAGTTGAGACATATGGCATCTTGAAGTTGATGATCAATTCAATATATCATTTCAATTCAAAGAGTTAATCATTTGATATTAAAATTAATCTTTGAATTAATTGAAATATTTTTAATCTAAAATGCTTTACATGTTATGTAGATTTAAAAAATAAAAAAAAATTTATTTCAAAAATATTTGTAGAATAGATCTATCTTTTCATTTTATTACTTATTTGGAATTTTAATATTTGAAATTCATTTTTAAATTTTATTTTAATTTTGAGTTCTAGATACAGATACTTTTGAAATAAAAAAATTTAAAATAAACTCTACAAAAAATCAAACAAATTTAAATTTAAAAATCGATTTTATCAATGGATCTAAGAAATATTTTTTTAATCTGCATAACATGTAAAGCATTTTACATTAAAATTATTTAAATAAATTTAAAGATAATTTCTAATATCTAAAAATAAATTCTATGTAATGAAATGATATTTTGAATTTATCTTCAACTTCAAGATGCCGAGACATATTAACTAATAAAAAATTTTATTAATAACTATTTAAAACATTATTTACATGAGCTATTTCATTGAAAATTTTATAAATTTTATTTAAAATCAAATCCTAACATTGAAAAAAATTATTTCAAATATTAAATTGCAAAGATCAAAATTTTAAATTTTTGAAACGTTTTTTGTTAATTAATAAATCACATTTTTTCTTTTAAGATTTTTTTTCACTTAATTTTTTTTTGGGTTTTATGTTATTGGATTAAAAGAAATAAAAAAAAAGCATTTTTGGTTTTCCTACCTATTATAAACGTAAAATTTAAATAATAAAATTCTTTTGTTTACAAAATAAAATTTAGATATTGTTGCAACTAAGTGTATTTAATATATATTTTAATCATTTTATAATCTAAAAGGAGGCGCCGCCATTCTGAACCGCCCTTGAAAAACTTTTCCTAAATTATTCGTTAAATAAATAAATTCAACTTGGCCATCGCAGAAGCCTTCCTTCAAAAATATAAAAAACTGTTTGAAAAACATATCCCAAAGATTTACTGCATTTTCTCATTTAGATTTAAAAAGACAATCACTAAGTGGTAAAATTCTAAAATCAAGATGATAACAAAGAGAAAATTGGAGCTTTTTTCAAAACTAAGGGCCGCGTCTAAAAGTGCAGCTCATATTCTGAGAACCGCTTACAAAAAAAATAGTTACTATCACAACTATCACCAAAAACAAGAAACATTTTTGATATGAACTCATACAATGTTTTCTGCTGTCACAAAATAAGCAAGTTACTTTTGCAAATTCTAGACTTAGGTTTTCAAGCATTAGTTGTGTAACTTGATTTTGTCAAGGCTTTCCATAGTGTGGCACACAATGGAAAGAGATTTAGAGGTATCATGATAAATACTTAGCTTAAATGGACTGAGTAAATAAATAAGGCAATCCAAATGGAATAAAGAGTCCTTGCTCAACTCAAAAATGTATTTAAATTCTGGACAACGGATTATATTTTTATTTATTTAAAAAATAAAAAAGTTATTCATTTTTTTATTGAAAATTAAAAGAAACAACAAATAATTTATTATAAAAATTCCTTTTAAAGCATTTTTTGCTACTAGAAGTTAATAAAAACATGCTATTTATTTTTTTCAGCCAAAAATTATTTTTATAGCAGCTAATTGTTATTTTAGTAGCAAATTATTAAAAAAACTTAGAAAACACAAAAGGCAAACGAAATTGAATACTTTTATGGACTACTTTATTTTTTTGTTATTTCATTTTCATTTAGCATCACTGAAAATTAAATTCAAATTATTCTATTGTTTTGCCAATTTATCATGATTGATTTTCAAAATGAAATTGTTAAAAAAATAGAAATTGGAATAGAACATTTAACAAATTTTAGATTATAACTAAATAATTTAGTATTTGTTAATAAAATATGCAGTAATACCAGTAGCGTCATGTATAAAATTAAACCTTTTTAATCATGAAATTTAATTTGAAATATCATTTAATGGTAGTGATATATTTGCAGTCATATTAATTAGTGTCTGCTAAATTTTTCAATTTATGTCCGGATTTGTGTCCGCTTGTACGGATTCCAACACTATTTAAAATAGTTCTAATTGATATTAAATTGAATTTAAAATTGTCAACAATTATTTGAATTATTAAGAAACTTGCAGAATAAAAAAGTGGCAAGTTCTGGTTTAATATTAGGAAAGAGAGACTCAAAATCACAAGAATTAAGGAAAACTTTTTCACTATCAAATTTTTTAATTTCACAAAAATGCAGGAATTACTTGTGAGTCTTTTAAAATTGTATTGTAATTTTTCAAAAAAGGTTGAAATATCAATAAACCGGCTCATTTTAAAAGAAGGGTGGTCAATGTAATTTATTATGGGTCTTAAACCAATTTTAGATTTGTGAATTTTTGGTTAAATCCTTAATGAACCTATTTTACTGTTTTTTACTAATAATTTTTAAAGAATCTTTTAGAAAGACAAATTTTATCATATAGATATTTCAATTCAAAATTAATTTTTTTTTCTATTTCTAAAAATGGATCTGATTCTAATTTAATATATGTTTTAGTGTTATCTAAACGATTTTATGCTAGTTGAAGAAAATCGTCGTTGCTGAACAAGAGAGTTTCATATTTTTATCTCACTGAAATATATTAAATGGCTTCTCTCTAAAAACCTTTCTCAAGATTAAAAGAAAATTTTTTATTTAAATTATTTTTTAATAATTTCATATTTTAACTTAAACCTTTCATTAAATATTGGTTTATTTTTCATATTTTTATTTTTTATTTTTAAACAAATAGAAAATTTATCAACAAAAAAATAATTGTTTAAGTTTATAGATCATCTTCTTCGATTTCATCATCTTCTAAATCAACTGAATTTTTTTTTTAATTTTTTTAGAGATAAAAAAGTTGAGAATTGGAAGTGATTAAGGATGAATCAAGATTTATAAGAAAATACTTAATATTTTAATAAGGTGGTACTATTAAGCAAAATTAAAAGAGAGTTTCTTGTTCTAAATCTTTATTTAAAAACCAAAACTCAAACTAAAACTAAAAAACAACATATATGTTACAGTAAATTTTATTTATTCTTACATAATGAATTACCACCATTACAACGTGAATTGTATAATAGTCGAGATTTCTTACAACTACAACGATTAGTGGCACATGAAGAAGTACAGTTGCATTTGATCATACCTTGTCCACCTGCGACAGATGTTTATCCAACTGCTTGTCTCACTGAAACTTTCGTATCTAATTTGAAGCTAAAATTAAGATTAATTTGCATCATTAAAGCTTCTTATCATTAAACCATATTTCTGATTGTGACATTATTTATTAGTTTCTAAGAAAATTTAAAATTAAAAGTTTATTCTTAAATTTAAAATCTATTAAAAATTTTAACAGTGAATTAACATTTCAATAAAATCAATAATTTTATTGGTATTCATATTTACTAAGTCAATTAAGTAATTTACTGAAATACAAATTAGTAAATTTACTTTATACTCTCTTTCTTCCTCTCCACCTTCATAGAAAATGATGTCCTCATCTTGTTCATTCTCTTTAGGCACCCATCTTGATAATGAGATTGCGTCTCCATCTATGCTAGATTCCGGCAAATGTTTGTCGACACTTGGCTGAATAGGCTTTGATATTTGATTGATTAAATTTATTTATAGGATTTCTTGTCTTATTGACTTTAAATTTTTTGTGGCTAGTTTTTTGTACATTGGACTTACGTATTTAAGATGCAAGCAGTTTGCGTTTGATAAACTTTTTTTTAGCTTGGTTTTGACTGAATCTAATTTCAGAATAATTTAAAGAAATAGTTAGAACCCTCCAGTTTGAAAAAAATTATAAGTTTTTTAGAAAAATTGATTTTAATTTTTTTTTATCAACTAATAATGATAACAAGTTTGTTAAAATACATTTAAATTTAAGTGAAAAAGTTAATTCGTCTATTTGCGGAAAGGATTTGAATTTTGCTTTTTATCTTAAATTTATTTGAAATTGTGAAAGAACAATCAGGCTTTCGAGTCTCCTCTTTGACAAAACATTTTATTTCAAATTCCAATTCAGGGAAATAATCATAAAAAGATGAAACATGCTTGCCTATTATAAGAAAGTAGAATTATATTTAAGAAAATATAACAAACTTCAAACCTCCTTTTCCGTCAAAGTTAAAATTTTCTCCTACAATTTTTTTAAATTTTATTAATTGTTGAATTGCATGCTTTATCGAAAGACAATTTAATTCAGCCAGAAACAAATCAGCATCCCTCCAAGTTATGTTAAATTGTCTAAATATTTAATTTAATTTAGTATTCTAAAATTT
>QEOQ01000038.1:111672-126041 GCA_010279815.1 Brachionus plicatilis | reverse complement strand
ACTTTCTTTTTTCAACATTTTTGTTTAAATTCAAATTTTTAGAAGATACCTAAAAATCCATAGAAGATACTTAAAAAAAAAATCTTAAGTCATTGACTTGACTTGACTTAAGACTTGTGACTTAAAAACAACTCTGGAAAATATCGATAAAATATCGATACTTTTAGACGAAATCGATTTTGAAAATATCGATATTCGTTATCGATATCAAGCAGTTATTTTCTCGGAGTTTTACCAAACATTAGAATTCCTAATTTTTTAAAATTGGAATGAATTTTTTTACATGCTGCTCGCTTTGGACCATAATTTTCTTTCAGTTAGTCTCTAATAAAAGTTATCTTTTTTTACCAGATAATGTTACTAGCTCTGCTAAATTTGTTAATTTATGACCAAAAAAAATCCAAAATTTGTTAATTTCTGTCTAAAATTGTTATTTTGTGACTAATTTAGTTAATTTAAAAGTAACTTGTATATTTTTGTTAATTTTTACCTAAATTTGTCATTTTTTGTATAAAAAATAAAATTAAAATTAAAAATCCGAAATTTGTTAATTTTTGTCTATAATTTTTATTTTGTGACTAATTTATTTAATATAAAATTATAAAAGTAACTCGTATTAATTTTTACCCAAATTTTTCATTTTTTGTATAAAAAATAAAATCAAAAAAACGCCAAATATTGTTTTTTTAGTCTAATTAAAAAAAAACAAAACAAAAAATCAATGCATTACTAGAGCTTTTTTAGCTTTTGAAACTTAGAACGATGAGCTGCTACTGCAATCACATGGTAACACATAAGAGATCTTTCTTCGGGTCAAATCGAACAAACAACTTCGGCAAAAAAAGAAAAAAAAAATGGTGAAGTAGGTGAAAAACGTTATTACAAATGTTCATTTTGCTCCAAACGTCTTTATATTTTGATTCATCGTACAAGTCTTCAAGTAAAATTATACATTCAAGACCAAGACATGAACATGAAGATAACGATAAAGGCATCCCAACAAGGACCAAAGAAAAAGTGTTGTCGTTGTACTATGATGAAAATAAAAAAGCTAAAGGGAATTAAGTGAATGTTCTTATCAGTATTGGAAAAAAAATTACATTTGCAAACATGTTATAGGTATAAGCTATGAACTGTCTAAGTTTGATACCTTTCCAGCTTTGGACTTGAATATTGAGCAAAACGAGAAGAGAGGTAGACGCAAAAAAGCTTCTTCTGCACTACAGAGAAACTCAACTGGCCCTTTGAATCGGGACGCATTCAATATGCCAACACAATTAGTCTCAAATAGTGAAACTAATGATTCTCAGCCAGTCATAAATGAATTAACAAATCAATCAGCCCCAACAAAGCGCCCAATAGGTCGCCCAAGAAAAAATAGAAATTAATTTTTGTGTATTTTTTGTGTATTTTTTTGTATTTTTTTTCGAGTTTTTGTTTTCTTTTTTTGCTACTGACAAAAGTATTTTTGCTATTTTTTTGAATATTTTAGCTACGAAAAAAAATTATTTTTGCTATTTTTTTGAATATTTTAGCTACGAAAAAAAATTATTTTTGCTACTTTTATAATCTATTTTTCAAAAATAAATTAGCTACTCGAAAAAAATAAATTAGCTACTCAAAAAAATATATGCCTTTGTTTAATTAGCTCGTTCCTCGCAAATAAACAAAAACCTTTTGTTTAATAACTTTTCCAGCTTTTAGTTAACTTAAAAAGAAAAATTGAATTATTAAAAATACCTAATTTAAATTATTTAATTGAATCTTGGATCAACATCAACATTTATCTAAAAAAGCATTAGCTAGTCATAGATAAACAAATAAATTAATAACATATTTTTTTATCTTATATATATAAATAAAGTTTAAAACAATTTTTTTTTCTCTATATTAATCAGAAAATTGAATCATACTGAAAAATTAATGATTTTCTAAGGAAAAAAATCTCCAAAAATTTTTTGCACAAAATTTAGATGATTTTGTAATGATTTTCAAAGGAAAATTTCTTTAATAACATCTTTCCTCAAAATTTCTTTATAAAATCATTAATTTTTCAATGATTTCAAAATGTTTCTTTAAAGAATCATTGATTTTTCATTACTTTTGAGTTGAATGGGAAAGCGACAAGCAACTTGGGTTTTATTAGAAATCGTTTATCTCATAAAAAAATTATTTTAAGATCACTTTGTGAAGTGAAAAATAATGGACTGAAGATTGTTTCCCCACAGCATTACCTACAACTACTACTACTAAATTTTAAAGAAGCGGCTTGATGTAATGGTTTTGATTGAAGAAATCGTTCTCGATGAGCAAATTTCAAGTTTCAGTTCGACCAGATTTTTTTCATTTCAGAAAATTAAAAGCATTAAAAGCCAATCTAACAAAAATATTAATACATATTGAGCTTTATTAAGATAAAATTCAAGAAAATCTTTTCGATAATTCTTTTTAAATTTTTTCCATAAATTTCGACAAAAAATAAAAAAGTGCAAAAAATTTCAATTAAAAAAAAAATAACCAGAAAAACTATCAATTGATTTAATCTTATAAAAAGAGATATTTTGAATTTTATCATAGTGTTTTTTTTAATTGTAAAACCATTACTTTTTTAGGCTTTTTTACTCAAAGTTTTAATGAAAAATTAAAATAGAAAAATAAACTTGTCAAAATGATAGAAATGTAAAAAAAAGAAAATTTAAATCATATAATTATATAGATAGTTTATATAATTATGTGTTTAAAATGTGTATAATTTTACATCGGGGAATCGAAACTATCAGCTAGAAAAAGAATTTTAGAACATTTATACACAATAAAAAAGTTTAGAAAAAATTTAAGAAAATCGCTATGTAATTTTGACAAATGCTCCGAAGTCTCGATTCATTTCAATTTAGATGGTCACACTGATCAAGATTTTTCATTTTTTAAAATATTTAATTAATTTATTCATTAAATTTAAAATTTCAATTTTAAATAAAAAATTTATAAGTTGGATAAAATTGGAACCTTAACCTTTTCTTAAATTCATTGTATAATTGTAAATTATAATTAGTTAATATTTCATTTTTAAGAAAAAAATTTTTTTTTCATTATTTGAAATATTAACTAAATTTAATTTACAATTATACAATGAATTTAAGAAAAGGTTAAGGTTCCAATTTTATCCAACTTTTAAATTTTTTTATTTAAAATTGAAATTTTAAATTTTAAAGTTTTTTAAGAATAAAAATTAGAACATTTTTTCATTAATTGAAATATTAATATTAATATTTTTTTGTTTTTTTTTTATTTCATAATTAATCAATTGAAAAATTGTAATTCGTGGTCATCTAGATACTGAAGAAGGCCTATCGGTCGAAACGGATCGTTTTCTACAAGATTTTTTCTTTTTGTTTTTTTATATTAATTAATTTTAAAATAAAATTTAAATTGTTTTATTCCAATTATCGAGCATTCGTTTGCTCCGGAAATGACCGAGAAGAATACAAAATAATTTACTTCCAAAAATGTTGATGATGATGAGTTTTCTATTCCATTACACTGTCCAATGAATAATTTCTGCTCCTACCTTTCAAAATCTTCACTGAGTGATCTTACCAACAGAAACTTGGCTTCGTTTAGAATGTGGCATACAGCAGAATTTAACTAACTTGAAAAATCAATCAATATGAATATTGAAATTGAAAATCTCAATTTATCATTAACCGAATTATTCAAAAAAGTTGAACAAAAATATTTTACAAATTTGAATCAAAAAATAGTTTTATTAATTAGAAAAAAAGTAAAAAAAAACTTATCATTTAGAATAAATATTCGATCTATGTTTTTTCTTTATACTCCAAGTCATTTTTAACATCATCACATGGATGATTCAATGAGCCATTTATTTAGTTCTTTAAGATCAACTAATTCTTCTTTAAATTTTTTTATTATCTCTTCTACTTGAGCCATATTCGGATGTTTACTTTTCCAGCATTCAATCAACGAATTGACATCAAAATAAATAAAAACAGTTGACAAACCGAATGTTCCTCTTCGAATAAATGTCATGGCAGCTTTTCTTGACACATTGACACCTAAACTAGCAAGCACTTTCCTCATGGCCAGCGATTGAACTCGCATACTGCGCCAAAATTGACCGCCACTATTTATGGCAAGTTTTATACCAGAACCAGCACCAACTATGGAATTTATGTTGTGAATGCGAAACAAATTGGCACTAGTGATGCCTCTTTGGAAAACCAAAAGAATTGCTTTGGTAAATGCATCATCTTCATTCATTCCTTCTTCTACAAGCTTTTTAAAAATATTTCTAAAATATTCAAACTGTTCTTTGTTTTTATTGATGCCTATTCTGAACACTAAAAAAATGGCTCTAATAAATGCATCATCTTCATTCATTTTTTCTTCTACAAGCTTTTTAAAAATATTTTCAAAATTTTCAAAGCATTTATTGAGTTTTTCTGCAATTCTATTTCTTTCTTCGATTTTATCCTTGATTTGGTTTGTGAATGGTAAGCAGTCTTTTGAAACGAAATAGTTTACAACTTCAGTGCCAATATTGACCACCGCTCCGCCTATACCACATGCGGCACCTAAACCACTTGCTGCTACTATTGAAATTCCACCGGTAAATGGAGCAAGCAAAAGTGCACCAGCAAAAAGACCTGCACCTGCTGTTGATACAGATGTTCCTACAGTTCGAGCCACATTAGAATTTTGGTGGATTCGTTCTAAGGGTTGTTCTATTTCTTTTTTTTTGATTTCCAAAAGATTTATTGCTTCTTCGGTCTTCAAAATACATTCCTGCAAAATCTCCATCTTTATCTTAGATAACAAAATTAAATTTATTAGTAATTTTTCCAGTAATTTAATTTTAAAGTTTAGAAAAAAATAATTTTTTTTTTAGTTTTTTAAAGGAAAATATCACACAATCAAAAGATTAAAAGCTTATAACATGCACTTGTATTCTTTATGCATGTAAAATTTTTTATCTAGATAACTAAAATTTTAAGTAGACGAAAGTAGTCTTGAATTATTAAAATCTAAATAAATCTCTAATTTTTTTTTTACTAAAAATTATTTTGTTTTGTTAACAAATTTTTGATTCAATTGCCCTAACTTTGTTGTATTGTTAGCCACTCTTTTTAATAAACTATGCCTCTAAATTTCCAAAAAAAAAGAATTGTTCGCTAAAAAAAGCTCGACATAACGATAAGTAAGTCTAAAAATAGTTACTCTAATTTTTAAAAATGTTTTCATATAAAATAACATTAAACTATAAAACAACTTCATAATCAGAATTTTACATTAATTCTATAATACTCAATTTAAAATATTGTTTTTTTATTAATGATTTATAAATAAACTTAAAATAAAAATGAATATTTTTTGAAAATTTTATTTAAAAATATTCTTTACAAATTTATTAAAATTAAAAAAATTGGAATGAATTTTATTTTTGATTTAAATTTTTAATTTTAACTATGTGATAAAAATTGGGTCCTACTAAAATACTGACCCCCATTTTTTTTAAATTTTCAGACCCCCATTTATTTTGCAAAACAAAAATATTTTTTAAAGTTTTAATATATCATTTAGTTTGAATTTTTCTCTATTTTTTGAAAATTAAACTAGTTTGTCTCCAAAATTTTTATTTTTTGTGAAAATCGAATATTTTTATACTTTTAAAAACCTGACCCCCTACTGACCCCCAATTTTTTACGATTGACCCCCAACTGACCCCCATTTTTCTTGAAGAGAATTTAACGAGCTTTCCAAAAATGTGCCTAGTTTTTCACCAGGATGTATAATTTTTGAGATATTTTGAATATAATAAAAGACCTTAGTTATTCTGAAATCGGATTTTAAAATTTTTAATACGATATACCATATCATATACTAAGAGCATTTGCAAGTGGAAAAAAAGGAGAAGTTGTTTCCCATTCGCATTTATAAATAAATTTTATTTTAGTTTTAAATTTTTTAAAATTTCTAAAATTTTTAAAAATGATTCAACCACCAAACGATCAAATTAAAATAAAAAGAAACATACTTTACCTTTACGAAAATCAGAAAAAATTGGCAAAATATTGCAAAAATAAAAAATAAAAAATTTCGCCTCATTTAAGTTTATCATATTTTTACGTTATTTAAAATTTAAGACATAGACTTTATTTTTTTATTAAATTAATTGCTAATAAAATTAATTGTAATTTTTATTTAAAAAATTTTAAAACTAAATTAATAAAACAAAAAATATCAAATATTACAATTAAAAATTGAATTTTTCTCAAATATTATGGAATCTTTTGAAATTCTCGAAAACTATACATCCTGGTGAAAAACTAGGCACATTTTTGGAAAGCTCGTTAAATTCTCTTCAAGAAAAATGGGGGTCAGTTGGGGGTCAATCGTAAAAAATTGGGGGTCAGTAGGGGGTCAGGATTTTAAAAGTATAAAAATATTCGATTTTCACAAAAAATAAAAATTTTGGAGACAAACTAGTTTAATTTTCAAAAAATAGAGAAAAATTCAAACTAAATGATATATTAAAACTTTAAAAAATATTTTTGTTTTGCAAAATAAATGGGGGTCTGAAAATTTAAAAAAAATGGGGGTCAGTATTTTAGTAGGACCCTAAAAATTCAATTCAAAATTCTCGAACTTTTGGATTTTAAATTAATAAAATAAAGAAAACTATGCAATTTGTTTACGTGCGTAGAACTTGATTAATTTTGCTCACAAAATATTCTCACAAAAAGCGTTATTTATCACAATGACCACCTTGTTGTTCATGATCACCCTGATATTGGTTCCAGTGATTGACTGGCGAATTGTTCTGTAGAGTAGACGTTTTATGAAAAATTAACTCGTTTATAACAGGAAAAAAGAATTTCCTTTTTTTCATTTTTCATGCTTCGGTACAGAAAATCCTTGAATCTCTTTTTGTCATTAATCCATAATTCAGTGTGTCTGCCCTAAAATTTATTTAATTAAAACTGTTTTGTTTTTGAAAATGTATGAAAATCAAAATTCTGATTTTTGAAGAAATGGAATTTTGGCAAAAAAAATACTTTCAAATCTTGAGAGTAAGGAAATATCGAGAGAGATCTCTTAAAGTCAATCAAATTTATTTTAAAAAGATAATTTTTTATTAAATTTTTTATTTTGATTTGTTAAAATTCAAACGTAAAACGGCATTGTGAATTTTGGTACAAAAATCAATAACAAAATATAAAAAACGCCAGAACTTTAATCTGGACCGACTGAAACATGTTCTGTAAATTGTAACAACTGATACATCCTTTGTACCACCACTTAAAGTTTAATTGGATTTTTAATATAAATTAATATCCCAAATTTACTATTTTCTGAGTTTCGCAGAATCAGTATATTGGTGGTACAAGGGATGTATCAGCTGCTACAATTTACAGAACATGTTTTGGTCCTTCAGAACTTAAGCTTTGGAATTTTTAATATTTTTTTTTGTTTTTTGAACCAAATTTCACAATGCCTCGTAAAACGATATGGTTTAATTTATAGCGTTTAAACTACAAAATGTAATCAATGTTGAAATAAAATTGAGAAAGTGTGATGTTTCAAATATTTTATTAAATTTCAAATTATAAATAATTTTGAGTTAGTATTGTAAGCATTTTAATATTAATTGAATTTAATATTTTATTTGAAAAAATATTAAAATTTGGGCCCTACTTTAATTCGTGAACTTAACTTTTTGTGACCTGGTGAAATGACACTTTCGTGAGCTTCTGAAGAATTAGCTTGCTAAGCCTATTCTTATCTTTAGGAAGATTGAAAGAAGTTCTCTCTTTTATTCAATGCTTTATTTCTATTTTCTAAAAAGGAATGAATGCATAGATTGCGATCTATGATCGCTTATATATAAAAAATGGATTCGAGTCTTCGAGGGATGGTGACGTCGGTTAGTCCGTACATCACATCTCCAGGGGACTTTTGAATCTAACGTAATCCTTATCCGCGCACTGCGTGCTTGATTTCAAATCTGTCCACCGGTTTGGCTATACGTGATGATTTCCTTTGTTGTTGCGGGAAGGGATGGTTTGGACTTGGCGGGGCAGGACGTGATGTTTCGTGGCTTGACGTTTGCGATTGTCTGCTTTCTGCCTCAGCGTACGATGCCGTCGAAGTGTGTGTTCTCGGTGTTGCAGTGAGTGCCAACGAATCGTTGCTAGGTGCTTCGACTGCATCTATGTCGCTCGATATTTGCGGATTGACGCTACGTATTTCCCTTTCATCCCTTGGTTCTGGTTCTGGACCCGAGTGTAACTCCGGCTCCACCTCCAGGGGACTTTTGATGAGCGCTTTCGAGTTGCAGCGCTTGAACCAAGATGCGTCGCCAGTCAGTTCGCGACCATTCTGCGCCATGCGTTGACCATTGGGCCTTTGATTGCTGTGACTACCCACGGATCAATGTCGTATTTGTGCTGTTTCTTTGACCAGATTTTCTTTCCTTTGGTCTTATCCAAGAGAACAAAATCGCCTCGACGAAATTATGAGCCTTTGCATTTCGTCTTCTGTCGCTGTAGTGCTTCATTTTGGCCTTCGAATCGGCATCGTGCGCTTGCGCTTCTGCCATTTCGATTTACAAAATTCGGCGAACTCGTAGCTTGTGAATGGCGTTCCATTGTCTGTTTTGATCTCCTCTGGAATGCCAAATTCTGAGAAGATCTTGTCTAGCGACTCAATTGTGCATTTTGCGTTTGTTGTCACGACTTCGTTTTCGACCGGAAAACGCGTTGATTCGTCGTTAACTACAAGCAAGTAGTGACTATTCGCTAGGGGACCGTAGAAGTCGAGTGACAATTTTGACCATGGCTCCGATGGCATTTTGGTCATTTGAAGTGGTTGGGGACTATTGCCTTTTGATGAGAGTTGGCATTGGGGCAATCTGATACCATCGCCTCGACTGCTTTGCTCATGTGTGGGAACCACACTCGCTCGCGTAACAGCTTCGTCATTTTGACTATGCCTTGATGTCCTTCGTGTGCTATGCGCAATATTCGCTGCTGCAACGCTGCTGGTATAACTACGCACAGGCCTCTCAGTACCATACCGTTCTCCGCTACTGAGAACTCGTGATTATTTGCCATGTACGGCTCCATTTCTTTTGAGCGGTCCCTGTGGCCCAACCGGATTAGTTCGGTTAGCCTCTGGATCAGGACGTCTTGATTAGTAGCCTCCACGACATCGCTGGTCGTGATTGCTCGTGGGGTAGACGATGCTGCTACGAAGTTGAGCATTTGCTCCGCTAGCATGGTCTGTCTATTTGTTTCAGGATATTCGTACCAACCGTTTTTGATTTGGTTTAGTGCCTGTGTGTGTACGTCTTTCCAGTCTAGTTTGGCTTTTGGCTTTGTTTCACGCACCAAATCCCACAGGGGTTTCGCCATCGAAGCCAACTTTGGAATGTGCTTTCCGCAGAAAACCGCGAGTCCCAAAAAACTACGTAGCTCAGATGGGGTCGACGACTCCTTTGCCTCCTTCAATGATTTGATCTTTGCGTCGGTCAACGACACGCCACTTGCTGAAAACTTAAGTCCGAAGAACTCGAGCTCTTTCTTGCGGAACTCACACTTTTCCGGGTTAGCGGTGAGTCCGACAGTAACTAAGCGATCAAGGAGCCTAAATTGGTTGTCGTCATGCTCTTCCACTGTTGAGCCCCACACGAAAATGTCATCGACTAGGTTTTTTACACCCTTCAAACCTTCCAACGCCTTCTCGATTTCGTGTTGGAAGATTTTACTTGCGCAACACACTCCCATGGATAGCCTCTTGTATCTCATCAGTCCAAGGGGAGTCCGAAAGGTGGTTATGTTTCGGCTGTCTTTGTGCAGGACGAGCTGATGAAATCCGCCACGGAAATTGAGTTTGGACATGAATGCTGCACCATTGGTCCGCTAGGCACTCAATCGTGGGCGTATTGTGTCGTGTTCTTCTAATTGCCTTATTCGCCTTCTTAGAATCGATAGTGATCCGAATCTCGCTGGGTTGACTCGGCTTAGGTACGATGACCATTTCGGATACCCACTCGGTCGGGCCAGTCGCCTCTTTGATGATGTCGTCTTCTATCATGCGGGTCAACTCGGCTTCCACTTTGTCGCGAAGGTGGTATGGGATTCGTCGAACTGGTTCGTAAACGGGTTTAATATTCTTGTCGATGTGGAACTTTAGTTCGACGCCTTTGAGTTTGCCTATACGTCCCGTGAAAAGGCTAGGGTACTTGCTTCGTATCTTATTGGCAAACTCATCGGTCTCTGACAGTGCGTATGTCAACTGGACGAGTCCCAGCTGAACGCACGACTTGAATCCGAGTAGATTGTCGCGAACGCCTTCGAAAACCACAAAATCGCACACTGCGCTGCGTCCGTTGGCTTTTATGGTTGTTCTGAAACTGCCGATCGACTGGATCGGACTCTTGCCGTCAAATGAGTACGCTGCCAGCTGACAGGGAGACAATTTGGGTTTGTTTGGTAAACTGTCGAACGTTTCCCTGCTCATTGCGTTGATTGATGCTTGTGTGTCGACTTCAAGATTAACTCTTGCTTGATTGACGTCGACTAAAATGCGCGGACAGCCTTGGTTGTTTAGGTGCACGCTGCTTTTTACCGCAAATACGTTGTAGAGGGCGTTGCGATGTGCCTCGTATTGTTGGCTTGGCTGTACTTTGGCTTCAACTGGCTGTGGTACGCTCCTTAGTTGGTTGAGTTTGTGTCGGGGTCTGCCGATGCTTGAATGTTTGCTTGAATTAATTTGGGTTTTGCTGTTTTTGGAGCGGCAAACCTGACCGAAGTGGTTCTTCTTGCCGCAAGCTGAGCATGTCTTGCCTGCTGCTGGGCAGCTCTCGCCTTTTGGGTGAACCGTGTAACCGCAGTTGCTGCATGGTTGACTTCGCTGGAATTGGTACGCTGATTCAAGCTTGGTTTGCAGCAGTGGACCGGTGAATGCTGTTTCTATTTCTCGTGAGTCAGCTTTTGCTATTTCGATGTCGCGTGCGTAGCTGTAGAGCGTTTTCAGGTCCACTTTGGACGCCATTGCCTTTTGTAGAACACGGACGTTTTGTGCTCCATTCGCTAACTGGAGTCTAATCTCATCGTCCAACTTACCGCCAAATTCGCAATCAGCTGTTCGTAACCTAATAACGAATGCCTCCACGCCTTCGCCCGCGCGCTGTTTCATCTGCCGGAAAGCTATGATCAGCTTGTCCGTATTCTTAGCGGCTTGAAAGTGCGCCTCGAGGATAGCATTGACCGCTTCAATTTTGGTTTCGTTCTCTGCGATCGCTTGACAGATGAGGTCGATGCCGTCACCTGCAAGGTTCTTAAAAGTGGCCAGCTTGAGCGCATCGTCGCTAATTTTAGCTGCTGTGCAGAAGTTGGTAAATTTTCTGTACCAATTCTTCCAGCTCGCGTAGTTGCCAGATCCATCTATCTCCACTTGGAATTGATGTGGAGCGTTTAGAATGGCTTGTGGAGCGGACATTTCTATTTTATTTTCTTTTGTTCCTCGTCGCCAATGAAGAATTTGCTTGCTAAGCCTATTCTTATCTTTAGGAAGATTGAAAGAAGTTCTCTCTTTTATTCAATGCTTTATTTCTATTTTCTAAAAAGGAATGAATGCATAGATTGCGATCTATGATCGCTTATATATAAAAAATGGATTCGAGTCTTCGAGGGATGGTGACGTCGGTTAGTCCGTACATCACAAGCTTCAGTTCACCTGGAAAAAATTTTAAAAAATATCATTATTTTTCAATTAAATAGATTTCAAATTAAATCAATTATTCAAAAAAGCAGAGTTGTACATCAAGTCTCAAGTCAAGTCCAAATCACAACTTGACTTGATTTTTTTTTTTACAGGAAAAAGTTAAAAAGTAACTTGAGTTGATGTTTTGTCTGATTTTATTTTTACTAAATTAAAGTTTATGTAAAAATTGAATTTAGATTTTTTTTTCTCTAAAATCTCTTTAACGTTTACATTTTTAATTGAATCATTTTGTTAGCCAAAAAATTATAAATTTATAAAATAATCTTTTGAAAAATAAAAAAAAAAATCGAGTCAAGTTAAGACTTGACTTTTTACTCATAAAAAAAAATTAAGTCATATTTAGACTTGACTTGACTTTTTGGTCGAAAGACTTGAAAAATAGCGACTTGAGGAACAACTCTGAAAAAAAGTAATACAAAAAATTATTTGTTTTTTTTTATGGGCTTTACTTTTATATAATTTTAGACCCCATGCTCCTTTGCATTTCTTGATAACTCCATATTCATGGCAAATATCACACTGAAGATCAGATTCACCACTTGCGATAATCTTAGAATTTGTGCATCTTAATGTTAACAAATTGTTTCCATCTTAATCTCTTTTTCTTGTTACCAATTTTACATCAGACTCACAGTCTAAAAACGGATTAAAAGATATTATTTTTTTGGTTTTTAATATGTTAAAAAATTATTTTGATCAAAATTGAACATTTTTTTATTAAACGAAATTAACTGAAACTGATAAGATCACAAAAAAAAGCGTATAATTTGCTTAAAATATCTATATCTTAACTTTTTCTAAAAATTTCGTGAGCTTCAGTTCACGAATTAAAGTAGGGCCAAAATTTGAGGTCATGTAACATTATATTTATCTTCTAATTTTATTTAATTATATTGAGGGCTTAAACGAAGGTCTAGAACAATTCGGACATGCCCAGGGGTCCTCCCCTAAATTATTTTTTAAATAAATAAATAAAATTCTAATTTTATTATGATTAATTCAATCAAAATTGTCGTGTTATTTAAGAATAGATAAAAAGGACTCCATCTTGTTAATATTTTAATTATAATTTTAATCTAAAAGTAACAAAAAAAATTAAAGTTTGTTAATTTTTCTTTGGAAATTTTTTAAAAAATAAAATTTTATTAATTCAAAATTTTAAAAAAGATATTCCTAAAATTAATTTTCTTTTTCAAAATTGTGTGAAAATGTTTAAAAGGCCAAAGAATAGGCCAAATTAATAATAAATTTAAATAATTTTTTTTATCAAATAATTAGATGGATATTTTGAAGGAATTTATTTTTAAAACGCAGAAAGCAATAAATCTTTTGGAAATAAAAAAAAAGGAAATAGGACAACCTTTAGAAAAAATCCACCGAAATTCAAATATAACTCGAACTGTAGGAACAACTGTGTCAACTGCAGGCGCTGGTCTTTTTGCTGGTGCACTTTTAATTAATCCATTTACCATTTATTATTATCGAAAAAAACGGATTTTTAAAAAAAAATTTTTTTTTGAATTTTAGAAAAAGTAAAACAAAATTTAGTTGAATTTTTTGACTAAAATTAACGTAAATTTCGGTAAATTTTTTTAAAAAAAGGTGAAAAATAGGTAAAATTCAAAAAAAAAAAAGGGAAAATGGATTTTTAATTATATTATTTAATTTTTTTTTAACAAATTATGAAAATTAATATTTTTAATATTATTTACAAAACAGATTTTATTTTCTAGCATTTTTTGCGTTTTTAGCTGTTTCCTGTCTTGTCCCAAGCTTCTTTGAATGTAGATGCTTTAAGAATGAATTTCACATTTGTTAGTTTTCCCAGATCGGTTTTTGAAAATTTAAGTACAAACATATTAAATTTTTATAATCAATACAAAAATTATCAAAAATCATATATAAAAAGCTTTATTAAAAAAAGTTATTCAATCAGAATTTAGTGAATTTAGCTATAAATGGTTTTCAAAAACTTGTACAGTTGAAAAATGTAAGAAATATATAAATTATCTTTAGAAAGCAAAAAAAAATTTTAAAAATTTTAATTTTTTTTTTATTAAACATATCTTTGATCACTTAATTCTGATTGAATACCTTTTTTTAAATTTAGCTCTATATATATGACTTTTTATTATTTTTGTATTTAATATAAAATTCTTATATGTTCGTATTTATTAAATTTTAATAATTTCAAGTAAATACAATAGAAGTTAAATTATTGATAAAAAAAGCATAGGGCTAAAATAAACTATTGAGTATTAAATAAATTTCAATTCTAATTAATTTGTTATATTTAAAATCGGTTTATTCCAATATATTTTTTAAAGTTCAATTTTCATCAAACTTGTTATATTAACAATAAATTTGTTACAAAAAAATTAAAATGTTATTGTTTTTATCATAATCGTGTTGTTTGAATTGATTTTGTTCTTATTTTTATTAAATTTGCGGATAAGTTTAATAAGGACCATTTTAATAAGGACCAAATTAAAATATTAATTTTCATAATTTGTTAAAAAAAAATAGAATTTAATAATAAAAAATCCATTTTTCCTATTTTG
>QEOQ01000038.1:54609-98162 GCA_010279815.1 Brachionus plicatilis | reverse complement strand
AATGTCGAAAATTGAGATTAATACACGCATTAAAAAATATAATCCCATACAAAATATTATAATCAATAAAAATTGCTTTAATAAATTAACAAAAATTGGGTCTTGTCACCTCTACGGACAATTGTCCCGGACAATTGAAAAATGTAAATTTGCTGAAAATTTTTTTTGTTTAAGATTTACCTGTAAATACACGGACAATGAGAAAATTACCTGGACAATTTAATAAAGTGCTGGACAATTAAAGAAAAAATTAATTTTATTATGATTATACTAAATATGTTTTTGAGTTTTTATAAATTGCATAATTAGAGGCTAAATTAAGAATTACAATTTTTTGATTTGTTACTCCATAAATTGTATTTATTTTGAGAAATGTTATTTTCAGTTTCTTTATTCTGAGACGTTGTTGCAACAATATTTTCATCAACAATAACCTTCTTTGGACGACCTCGCTTCTTAGGAGTTAACTTATCTTTACTTTCTTCGTCCTTCTCCAAAAATCGAAATCAAAAGTAATATACTCACCGTAATATATCTTCGTCTGAGGTTAGATGATCCCTAAAATAGATGGAAGTAAACGTTTTTGTGTAGACTATAGAAAGATGAATCAAAAATCAATCAAAGAATCTTGGCCATTACCAAAAATTAAAAAATATTGAAGAACAGAAGGAGCATAAAAAAATAATGTAAAATGTCGTAATTTTTCGGAAATTAATTTTTTTAATTAGTAATATGTATGCGACTGTTTTTACGAAATTTTCCGTAAAATCACGTGAAATTTCGAAAAATTACTTAATATTACATAAAATTTCGTAAAAAAGTATATCATAGCACTACTGTAAATGCAATTTTTTGTTATTTTTTTAGAGAAGGAATTTGAAACTTTGGAAAAAAATTAAAAGAAGATGTTGTAATATTCTTTGTCTAGTCTTTTTCCTGATTTTATTTTTTTTTAAATTCGATATAAAAATCGATAGAAAAAAAAATTAAAAGATTAAATGATCAACTAAAAAAAAACAAGTCGATAAAAGATTAATCGTTTTAATTATCGACTAAAGACTATTAGTTGATATAACAATCTACTAAAAAAAAAATTCAATTTAAATTAACTAAAGAAAATTAATCTATATAATAATCTTAAAAAAAAAAATAAAGATTTAATAATCAACTAAAAAAAATTTGTAAATTTAATTATCGTCAAAAAAATTATAGATTAATTAATCTATAATAAAGATTAATTGTCTTAAGTTGATTTTAAATTGAATTTTTTTTTTAGTAGATTGTTATATCAACTAATAGTCTTTAGTCGATATTTATATCGATTAATCGTTTCAAGTTGATAATTAAATCAACTAAAAAAAAATTCAATTTAAAATCGACTTAAGACAGTTAATCTATATAATAATCTTAAAAAAAAAATAAAGATTTAATAATCAACTAAAAAAAATTGTTAATTTAATTATCGTAAAAAAAAATTTAATCGATTTAATAATCGACGAAAAAAATTATTCGACTTAATAATTTTTTCAATCGGAGTCGGTTATCAACACTATTACAGTCAAGTTCTAAACCTGAGAGCCTGACCTGAATACCTGAAAAACGCAGGTTTTTTAAAAATTAATTAATCTATTTTACTATTTTTTACTAAATTTTACCTAAAATATCGTAAATTTACGGAAATTTACGTAAAATTGCCAAAGTAAAATATAGTAAAAAATAATAAAAACAAAATGTCCAAAAAAAAATGAAATTTTGACATTTTTTAAAAAATTTTTGTTTTTTTTTAGTTTTTTATTTTTAAAGAAGAAAAAAATTCAATTTGTAAGTTTTAATTTTTTTTACCTTTTTATACGTAAATTGTGGAAAATGTTGGTAAATTTTAATTAAAAAGAGTTAAAATACGGAAAAAAATGAAAATTTTTTTAAAAAAAATATATATACATTTTTAACTCATTTTTTATACAAAATATTTAATCGCTAATATTTAGAGAATTTTAAAAACCTTTAAAATATAAACTAATGGTACGACCATCCACCTTCTTTCTCAATAACGATTTTATTACCTTAGTTCAAATTGTTTATTAAATTAATTTTAAGCTGTGTTTTTATAGTTATAAAAATTCTTACTTTTTTTAAGTGATTTATATAATTCTGACACTTTTCGGGAGTTAATGTTTTTTCAAACTCCACTTCTTGTTTGAAAATAAAATTCAAATTTTACATAAAAAAATATAAGAAATCTAATTTAAATTAAATTGTTTTCAGTAATAACACAAATGAGGGTAATCTGTTCAAATTTAAGGTCAATTTAGACAAAGAAATTTAATTTTTTCTGAGATTTTCACCTCAGACAATATAATTTCAATTAAGAGAACAAGAAATTTTTGGATATGTTAGAAGCTACACCTACCTATTTTATTAAATTTGCTTTGCGTTTTCTGTCTTTCCAGGCAAAATGTAATTTATTGTTCATTTTTATATTTTTGAGAGAAGAAAAAAAATTCTCAAAATCAAAAAATCTAAAAAAATTTTCATTCAAGAAAAGTAATAATAAATTCGCAATTACTTAAAAAGGAGTTTTAGAAAAATTTTAATGAAAAAACCAAGGATAATATTTTGAAAATCCCTATTAATTAATTGCGAATTTATTATTACTTTTCTTGAATGAAAATTTTTTTAGATTTTTTGATTTTGAGAATTTTTTTTCTTCTCTTAAAAATGTAAAAATGTAAAAATATAAAAATGTACAATAAATTACATTTTGCCTCTTTCCAGCATCGAGTGTCTATATTAAACGTTTTTTTAGTGAATGTGGTGTAGTTTGTACTCAGAGGTCATTCAACATAAAATACCATTTGATTATTATTAGAAGCCTTTAAAAGGTTAATTATTACATTTTAAAATGACTGAATGAAAAAAAAACCGAATAATCAAAATGAATGACATAATTACTTATTAATTCTCTAAAAAGTTCAATAAAAAAAAAATTTTAAAAACTAACAACAAATTTTCGGCTTTTGAAAAATTTTCTTTGAATAAACCTGAGTTGTTCAGGTATTTAGGCCAGGTTCTCAGGTTTAGAATCTGATTTTACGCAAATTTACGAAGATTTACGTGTCAAATCTTTTTCAAAACTGATTAATACTTCATTTATTTAATTATTTAATAATAAAAATAAAATACAAAATAATCTTTTTTGAAAATATAATTCAAATTTTACATAAAAAAATCTAATTTAATTTATTTATTTATTTATTTGTTTTCTGTACCAAGCTAAAGCTCCTTCAGAATAAGTTAAAAAAATTATAAAAAAAAAAATAAAATAAAAAAAAAATAAAAATAAAATTAAAGTTAATAAAATGAGATAAAAAAAAAGAATCGAAATAAAGTAAATAAGCAAAAAAAATGAAAGTTGAAAAGACATAAATTGGAAAAGATTGTTACATGTGGCACATGTTTGAATAGTTCAAGTTTCAGGAAAATAAGAAGAAATAGTAAGGTAGCAATTACACAATGGAGTTGGGTATTCAATATATCTTGATTCGAAACCTTCTTTGTATTCCTTCACCAGTCTTACAACCAATGGAATAGAATGACTCAGTCCTGTCCCAACATATCTCTCACTCAATTCAAAAAGCCGATTCGAGACTGTTAGTAATTTTAGTTTAATAAAAGCCTCATGATGCACGATGTTGGAGGGAGTATCATATTTTAACTTAAGAATAGATCTGACTGCTGTATTCTGAATTGCTTGCAGTTTTTTGATACTATTTTCTGAAAATGAATTTAAGCAAGGAAAAGAATAATCTAAAATTGATCCGACTAAGGATTTATAAAGATTTCCTAGTGTGTTTTGATTAAGACTATTAAGTTTGGAATAAAGAAAAGGACAAAGTATTTTTCTTGGTTTCTTCTTTATTATATCTAAATAAATAATCTTTGGAAAACGGCCGTTCTTGACCGTGGTAAAGTAAAGTAAACAAAATAGCAAGTGGTAAAAAAAAAGAAGATCTTTAAGCTTAGAAAACAAAAGCAATAAAAGAAGCGATTAGCTTAATTTCTCTTTTAAGCATTTCTTTGTAACTTATAGATGATAAATATAAAATCAAAGTGAAGCAAATAAAAGTTTGCTTGTTTGCTGGTGACACCACATCCACAATGGGTAAGCCGAAAGTTTGGTGTCATATCCAACTTGTCGCTACACATTATCTTCCCCCCTTTCAGAAGAGAGATGGTTATTCTCTGGTGCTGCCTTGTTTGCTAGTCTTGATGATCTTCTTGCTGGCGGGTTGAGCTCGGTTTGGATAGCTAGTGCAGCTTGCCGTTCCATTTGAATTTTGTATGACTCTTCAGACGTTGGTCGACCGACCGGGCGTGATGCTATTTTGGTAGCTTCCATAGACCTTGTTCTAGTCTCTGGTGCTGTATTGGTGGAGCTTGCTGGTTCAGGTGCATCCGATCCTGATTCCTCGAGTTCCACAGTCGGAGCTGAACACGGTTGACTACGGGTAGTCAAGACTCCTTTCGTTTCTTGTTCTGCTGAGCTAGTCTGAGTTCGGCGTGGCGTTGACTCTCTTGCGGTAAATGGATTGACTGGAATTGTGTTTGCAGTGTTTTCATCTGAGATACTCCACCCTCTGTATAATTTAAAGAAACTGGAGTTCCTAGCCACTTTTCGAACCTGTGGATAGCATCTAGTAGCCTCAATCATTGAGCCCTTCATACTGGTCACTGTGAAAGGATGTGGGTCCCAGGCAGAATCACTTTTGCTCGAGGTGCTTTGTCTGCACAAGACAATGTCACCCACTTGGATCGGGCACTCTCTTGCTTTCATTTTCATATCAAACTGCCGCTTCATTTGTTCAGCGTACTTCTTGTGCTGCTCTTGAGCTATGCGATGGTATTTTTGTCGATCATCATAAATTGAGTCTATGATGGGTAATCCTGATGTCCTGGCGTAGCCAAAGAGCAGCATATTGGGTGCAATCCCTGTAGCGCTATGTGGCGTGTCGTGGTAGCTGGATAAAAATTCATTCAGCACTGCGTCAGGATTTCGCTTTTCTAGCTTTGCTATCTTTAGCACCCTCTTCAATTTTCGCATCACATTCTCTGCGGTGGCATTTGCTCTAGGCCAGTACGGTGTTACTTTCCGATGGTTGAAACCCAATCGTTCTGCAAATTGGGTAAAATCGCGTGATTGAAAAGGTGAGCCATTATCGGTTTTGTACTCCAAAGGGATTCCCATTTTGCTGAAGAGCTTACTTAGCACTGGTTCCACTGTGTCGAAAGCTACACTACGTATGCGAGATACACTCACCCACTTTGAGTAATCGCAACTGTTAACTAACCAATAATCCCCGTTTGTCATCGGGCCGAAAAAGTCTGCTGAGACTTTCTGCCATGGCCCAGCAGGTAGCTCCGATGGCTGCAATGGCTCAAATGTGCGCTTAGCATCTATGACTTGGCATTCTGGACAGTTTTTGACTCGCTCTTCCACTTGTTTGTCTATTCCGGGGTACCATAATCGAGATCTTATCAATCGCTTTGTCTTGACTATTCCTTGATGGCCCATGTGAGCGAGATCAGCTACTTTTGCTCGTAGCACTGTAGGTATTATGATATTCTGTCCCCTCAAAAGTATACCATCTCGCGTAACGTTTAGTTCATTGAAAACGTGTTTATATGCGTTCATCCTCTTTGGTAGTAACTTGAGACCTGTCTTGTCACCGATGAGTTGGATTAGTGTCTGCAGTTCCCTAACCCCATTTTTTGTTTGACAATATCTTAATAATATTTAGCCTATTATTGCAGCGTTCTTTAATTTCGTCTACCAGTATATTAAAATTTAACTTAGAATCAAATTTAATACCAAGAAATTTGATTTCTTTTTGGCTCACTATTCTGTTTCCATAAATTTTTAAGTTTAGATTTATTTATTTATTTATTTATTTAGGCTTATGCTAAGGCCAATTAATAGGCCACTTTCCCGGCACACTGTCAAATAAAGCGTGCCGTAATATTATATACATTATGAACTAGTATAAAAAGTTTAGCAAAATAAAAAAGAATAAAAAACAACTTTGTACAATTGATATAAAAATAGAATAAAAATAAAGTAAGTTGGTGGGTTCATATTAAGCATCATATCTAATGAGCTGTGTGATTCTGTCCGGTATTGTATCCCTGTTTTTTGAATTGAATATTGTTATTAGTTCAGTTACTATCGGGTTGTTCTTACAATTCGATCTGATTTCCGATTTTATTACGTATTTGTTTACTTTGCACTAGTCTTCTAGTTTTAGTGGTAAGTCATCGAGGTCCTCTTCTTCATACTCAGTTAATTCGTTTATTATGTCTTTGAGTCTTAGGTGTATGGTCTGTTCGACTATTTTTCGGGTGTACGTGTTCCTTAGGAGGTTTATAATAAATTGGTTCTTAATAATCTCGACGTATTCGATGGTCGGTTCAATCTTGAGTGCATGCATTAAGTTGGTTGTCTTGCATTTAGTCGGAATACCTATTATTGTTTTTATTAAATTACCTTCTATTCGTTAAGTTTAGATTATCACTCTCTTTTTTGTACCTGGAAAAGACTTATTAAAATTAAATTCTATTTAAATTAAATTTTTTCCTTTTAAATTTAAAACTTTTGTAGAATAAATCAAATTTATGGGATAATTTACACGCTCTTTTCTAAATTAAGTTTAAATTATTAATAACACACATTTTAAAGTGATTAAAATTTAAATTGATTTTTTCAATTACAAAATTATCAATTAACTAATTAATTCAATCTTAACAAACTTACTTTTTATTCGAAAGTATTTTTAAAATAAACATTTTGGATTTTTTAATTTATCTCTTCGAGAAGGTAGAGTCCCTAAAGCGTGGAAAACATCGAACATTACTATGATTAAAAAAAAAGCCTCTTCTTTACAAGATCCTTTAAATTATAGACCAATTAGTATAACGAGTTGTTTAGGAAAGCTACTGGAACGCATAGTATATTCAAGATTATACAATTTTTTGGAACAAAATTCACTCCTTATCCAGGAGCAATCTGGACTTAGGAAACACCGGCGAACAGCAGATAATCTTTTCTTTTTAATTCAAAAAATTGTGGAATCATTTAATAGAAAAAAAAGAGTTAGCGGCCTTTTTTCTGACATTTCTAAAGCCTTTGATAGGGTTTGGCATGAAGGTTTACTTTTTAAATTGACTAAAATAAATCCACCTCATTACTTTACTAACTAGATTAGATCCTTTTTAGACTCTAGGACATTTAAGGTAAATGTGAATGACCATCTGAGCGAAGAATATCAAATAACTGCAGGTGTTCCTCAAGGCTCAGTAATTAGTCCTCTTTTATTTAGTATATATATTAATGACATCCCCAAAAGAAACAAAACAAATAATGAATACTCTCTGCTTTTCGCAGATGATCTAGTAACATTCTTCATTTATAACAAAAAGGGGAACCTAGAAAATAAGATTAATAAATACCTCAACGAACTAGAACAATGGCTTATTAAATGGAAAATGAAGATATCAGTTGAAAAGTCGTGTTCAGTAGTCTTTTCCAGGTACAAAAAAGAGAGTGATAATCTAAACTTAAAAATTTATGGAAACAGAATAGTGAGCCAAAAAGAAATCAAATTTCTTGGTATTAAATTTGATTCTAAGTTAAACTTTAATATACTGGTAGACGAAATTAAAGAACGCTTCAATAAAAGGCTAAATATTATTAAAATATTGTCAAACAAAAAATGGGGTCTTAATCAAAACACACTAGGAAATCTTTATAAATCCTTAGTCGGATCAATTTTAGATTATTCTTTTCCTTGCTTAAATTCATTTTCAGAAAATAATATCAAAAAACTGCAAGCAATTCAGAATACAGCAGTCAGATCTATTCTTAAGTTAAAATATGATACTCCCTCCAACATGGTGCATCATGAGGCTTTTAATAAACTAAAATTACTAACAGTCTCGAATCGGCTTTTTGAATTGAGTGAGAGATATGTTGGGACAGGACTGAGTCATTCTATTCCATTGGTTGTAAGACTGGTGAAGGAATACAAAGAAGGTTTCGAATCAAGATATATTGAATACCCAACTCCATTGTGTAATTGCTACCTTACTATTTCTTCTTTTTTTCCTGAAACTTGAACTATTCAAACATGTGCCACATGTAACAATCTTTTCCAATCTATGTCTTTTCAACTTTCATTTTTTTAGCTTATTTACTTTATTTCGATTCTTTTTTTTATCTCATTTTATTAACTTTAATTTTATTTTAATTTTATTTTATTTTTATTTTTTTTTTTATTATTTTTTTTAACTTATTCTGAAGGAGCTCTAGCTCGGTACAGAAAACAAATAAATAATAATAAAATAAATAATAATTTTTTATTTCTAACCAAACACCTAAACAAAACAAAAACTCATTCGATTTTCAATCAAAAAAGAATCACTTTAATATTTTATTTGAAAATAAATTTGGCTTTTTTTTTTAAAATAAATGCACGAGTAACACAATTTTGAAAATGAACTTTGCCACTTTAAATTTACAATTTACAAGAGAACCAGCATAACATATTTTTAAACAACAACAACAACAACAAAAGACCCTATCCATCAAGATAGATCACAAAGACGATCACCAAACGAAACAAAAAAAAATCGAAAATTGAAAAAAAAATAAAAAGAGAAAACAAAAAAAAAAAAACTAAACAAACTTTTTCAAATTTTATTAATAAAATTTATAAACAATTTCTTAAATTAATATAGCGTGTGACTAAGATAATAGATGAGCGGCTACAAGTCGTCCTGGTACTCCCAGTAGTCCTTGTCGTAGCCTTCGTGCACATGATCGAGCAGGACCTTGCGCCGTTGCTCGCAGTATCTGTACTTGTCTTGGACTTCTTGTTTGGTGATGGCGGCATTGTCGGACGTGATGTCTCTCTCTAAATAGCCGGACAGCTTTTCCACAGATATTTCCAAATCGGCTTGGTTATCTTCGAATATGATGGAGTGGTTGTTCTTTCGCAGATAGAAGGCGAACGCGTATGTGTACATCAGCGTTTGTCTGCACTGGCACAGCACCTCGACGGCCTTGCGCAGGAACTGCACCTCTATCCACGACATGTTGTGCTGCTGCATCTCCTCCATTTTGTCGCGTATGGACGCGGTCAGCTTCTGTTCCATTCTCAGACTCTGGTGGTGGTTCATGTAGCGGTTGTAGTAGTGGAGGTAGCGTTGGAGCGCGTGACGCGATTTTTCCTGGGCGTCGCGCGCTTTCTTCGAGTCGTCCTCGTTGAACCGGTTGCAGTTGTACCAGGAGGAGCCGTGCGGCTCCCACGGTCCCAAGCACACCCAGCAGAACTCGGACCTGCACGCCTGGTTCTTGCATATCATGTGGTTGCAGCCGCCGTTCTTCTCGATGGTCACGTGACACTTGGGACACTCTTTGGTGTTGGCCGCGATCCAGTTGGACGTCTCCGAGTCGTCGTCGCATTTCTTGATCCACTTTTTGAGCCATTTGCACCGGACCGGATCGTGCCACAGTTCGCCGCAGCCGAAACAGAACACGTGACCGCAAATGCACTTGACTGGTTGGCAGTCGAAATACTGGGCTTTGGCGGCGTACGAGCAATTGGGCGCCGGACACCACCGCATCAGGCGGTTGCACTCCACAAAGCTGTTTGTTATCAAGTGCTGATATTTCATTTTAACTTTTGGATCCACGATCAGCGTCATCACTGTGGGGTCGTTTACGAGAACGTTGCATTTGTGGGCTGCACATGAAATTGTCTTTGAAACAAAAAGGAAAAAAAATTAATCAATTAATTTGTGAATAGTAAAGTAGGGTTGTTAACATTCAAAAGAAGATTTGGAAGGCTTGCAAATTTTCTCTTTTGAATAAAAATGTTTTTGGCCGCGATCCTTCTAATTATCCTTTTAATATTCAATAATCAGGATCTTAAAAATTATAAAAATACAAACAAATATATTATTATTATATAATATATTTTCTTTTTTCTTTAATTAATATGGAAAAAATATCTTGGACAAAGTAAATAAAATTAAATATCTAGGAGTAGAAATACCAAATAACTTTGACTATCATAATATTGCAGTAAATAAATTTATTAAAGTACAACACGCCTTGTTTTCTCTCTCATATTTGGGGTTAAAAAAAGGGGAAATTTCTCCATTTTTACAAACATTCATATACAAAACATACTGTTTATCACAATTCACTTATGGGCTTGAGACGCTTACACTTAATAAATCGACAAGAAATTACCTAAAAATATCTCAAAACAATCTAATTAGGCAAATATTAGGTCTTAAACCAAGGTGTCACATGACCAGCGTTTTAAATGCACTTCAGTTGTTCAACTTTGATCAGCTGTACGTTTTTTCCAAACTTTCGTTTATAAGCACAATCAAATTTAACAGAATGACTTCTGTTATCTATCAAGATTTGTGTCTAAACAAACCAACTATGGAGAATAAATTAAAGTCATTCAATCAGGACATTGTTCTTTTGGAATCTCATTTTACCTCAGAAATAAGTTTTATAAATTCTAATGTTGAAGCTCTCAAGAAGGATCTAAAATTACAGTTTAAGCAAGAGAATGGACTAACTGACTCCGTTAAACTTTGCCTAAAAAATATTAACGACAACAAGTACTTTACGCTACTTATTAATTTAACTAAGTCATTTGGTAATTCCAGCGGAACAAATATTGGTGATTAGTTTTTTTTACCTTTTTATATATTTAACTTTTTTTTTTACTCTTTCTCCATCAATGGAGGTTAATTTAACAATAATAATAACTGTATCTTTTTCTTTTTCTACTTTTTATCTGTATTTAAATTTACTTTCTTTTTATTTTTATGCAAAACTTTAATTTTTTATTTTTATTTTACTTCTCCTAATGGAGGTTAATTTGAATTAAATAAATAAATAAATAAATAAATAAATAAATAGAATCTTAGTCCAAAATTATTTTTCAAATTAAAAAAAAATCTAATTTCATCTTTTACTAAATTTTTTCCAGGCAAAGTACTTAATTACTTGTCAATTTAACTTGAATAACTAAAAAATCAATTAACAAAATGGGGTATTATTAATCGATCTCTTACATTACTTAAACGATCACTTAATAAAATATTTAATTTTTTTTTTCTATCTATAATATTATTTATTCGATTAATTTGATTAACTGTCTCTAATAATAAATATTTATGTATCCTGAGTTTTTTGTCACTAAATTTACTGAAGATGAGTATGATTATGATGAATATAGCTCTTAACTTAATTAATGAACAGTTGAAATTATCTCCTGTGAGAGTTTTTTATTATGGATATTTAAAGATGATCTAATGTGATCTAAGTTTTATCAAAGTATTGAAAGGTCTGATAGTGAGTATCGAGTGCAATTTATTTACTTTATAAAAGTGAAAATCTATCAGTGGCTTTATTTAAAACATAGGATCAACACAATCATCTTCTTTAAAGATCATATTTGTAAGCATCTTGTTGGCTTTGCTGCAAATATGAAACTTGTCAAAATACCAATCGAAGCTAAGCGAGTAGTTATTGGACAAAAACCTAGAAGAGGTAGACCGTGTAAGTCTAAAAAGGCGCTTGAGTACCAATCAGAAGCAGATAAAGAAGAGAGAGTTGTCAGCTCAATCAAAGTTCTAAAGCGAAAGATAAAAGAAGGAGAGGAAGAAACTCCACAAGAAACAGTTATACCAACAAAAAAGAACAAAAAAACAATTGATAAGGAAGCTGAAAAAGTAGTGCAAGCATCAGTGATATAAGTAAGAAAGTAGAAGCTCCATTAAAGAGAGGTAGAGGTAGACCAAGAAAAAACTTATAAGATATTATTTTATTTGAAATTTTTTGAAATTTTTTATAATTCTTTTTTTTTAAATCAATTTAATAAATAAAAATAAGAGATACTTTAAGTAAAATTAGTTGCTATTTTATTTAATTTAGGAGACAGATTAATAAATATAAGTTAAGAGTATTTAGTAAAATAAGAGATAGAAAAATATTAGTGATCGATTAAGTAATTTTAGAGATGGATTAAATACCTCCCTAACAAAATCATGTGATAAATTCTTTTTTATAAAATTAGTCTACCAAATTAGTTTTAACATAAAATAGGGTTTGACATAGTCTTTATATCTTTATGGTGATGGGTAATATAATATTTCAAACCGTTTATCTAAGAACTGACGATCAAAGTTGAAATTCATTAAAATTATTGGCGCTATTCTTTTTTTTGATGGTACAGTAAATATTCGGTATAAGAGATATCTGTTTAAGAGAATATCGATATAAGAGAATTTTGAAAAATAATAATGGCACGATTTTTGTCTTTTTTCTATTTTTTTTTGTCGGCTTTTAATTACGAAATTTACTTCCGGTATAATTAAAAATTGATAAAAAATTTGACATAAAAATTATCAAATCATTTCATCTTATTTGTATGTAATTTAACTTTACCTTCTAAACAACATCCTGCCCCTTTAATCAAAGGAACCAAAAATCCTTGATCACTATCCTATAAAATGAAATTGATTGAGCTTTTGAAACAAATAAAATTTCAATCGATTTCAGTAATATCAACTAGTTTAATTTCAATTGTTCCAGGACGACTTGATTTTAATTAAATTTTTTTTTTCTTTTTTATAATTTGAATGATAAATTTGCCTTTTTTAAATAAAATATTATCACAAAAAATCCTATCTTTTAATTTCCCAGATGAGACACTTTTACGGTCAACAAACATTATCTATTTAGGAGAATTATCGGTATAAGAGACAACAAAAATTTTATTTTTTTTGTTCTCTTAAACCGAATTTTTACTGTAAATTGATCTTTCAATAGTTATGGATAAAACTTTTTTAATTTTAAATTTAAAAAATTGAAAATCAAACACACAAATGATTGCCGGCCTATTAAAACATTTTTAGATCATAAACTAAACATAGATCTTAGTTTTTAAGTAATTAAGTCTACTTGCAAAAAAACTCAAATATTAAGTATAAATATTTACTTATTCACATAACCTGGTTAAGAACTAAATTAATGTTTCTAATAAATTTTTGAATAAGGTTAAATTTGTTTTTTTTGTTTAAATTAATTTCACTTTTTTTTAGAGTCATAAAAATTTATTGAATTAATAATTAATGAAAAATGATAAACAAAAATATGCACATGAATGCATTCAAAACGTTTGAATGAAACGATAATAATTTTTGCGTGTAGTATTTAAGAGTGAAAATATTTTTTTTTTAATTGTTAAAACAATTTTTTACAATTTAATTTATTTCAAAAAATTCGATTTAATTTTTATAATCTCTTTCAATTATAATAGTTCCTTTTGAAAACCAAAATAACTAAATTTAAATTTTCAAAATAAGATTTCCTATCCTCTTCCAAATGTTATAATACATAACATAAATTTCAATTTTTCTTTTAAAAGTTATAAAAGAAAAGAGAAAATATTATTCCAAAATTTAAAAAATTTGAATGTTAACAACCCTATAGTACAGTGGTGATTTGACAAGAGGGTTACATTTTTAAATAATTATAATATTCTGTATTTGATAACAAATTTGTACACTTGATAACAAAAAAAATTTTGTGATTTATATTTGTGATAACAAGATATGTTTTGATGACATAATGTTTAGTTATAATTGAAAAAAAAATAGTTTTTTCAATGATTTAAATTTACTAAGCAAATTTAAAATATCCAATGTCAAAAAGAAAGCAATTTTATGTGAGATCAAATCATTGGAGCAACTTAAAAGTTTTGATGATCAGATGCAAGTAATAAAAAAGATACTCAGCAACAAAAAAAATCCGATTGCATGTGAATTGTGTGGTCAGTTTATGAATGGTGAAAGGGGAATACAAATTCACATGGCAAGAAAGCATAAATAAAATAAAATGTATTTTTTGTCTTAAGATTAATTTAATAATGACTTGGACTCGGAAACTTTTTTAATAAATTTAAATTTTTTTGATAACATAATAAGTTTGTTGATAACGCTTTTTTTTTAATATTAATTTATATTAAATTTCTGATAACAAAATCATTTGATAACAAAAGTTGTTATCACCTTGATAACATAATCGGTTGCTCAATATTTGATAACATCTTATGTTATCAGTTGATAACACTACCGAGGAGACCCAAAAAAAAATATTTTTTTACCGTTTTTAAAATATTAATCTGCATACTTGAAAACCTAGAAATAATGATTTTTTAGGAATTGTAAAAAAAATAATTTATTTTAGAGGTATTCAAATTCGCAATTAATTAAAAGGGATTTTCAAAAAATTATCCTTGGTTTTTTCATTAAAATTTTTTCTAAAACTCCTTTTTAAGTAATTGCGAATTTATCATTACTTTTCTTGAATAAAAATATATTAGATTTTTTGATTTTGAGATTTTTTTTTCTTCTCTCAAAAATGTAAAAATATAAAAATGCTATCTTACTATTCCTGAATTGTTCAATACTTAAACACTTTGCACATGTCCCCTCTTACAATTTATCAATTTTAATTGTCTTTTTATTATATTTTAACTTATTTTAATTTAATATTATTCTTTCTTTACATTTTTATTTTATTTTATCTTGATTTTATTTTTAATTGCAAAAACTTAGTCTTTATATGTAACAGTGAAACAACTTTTGTAAAAAATTTACAAACAAAAAAAAATAAAAAATATGTCTTTTGATAAATAGAAAAAATCAATATTAATTTTATTTTCTTTATTAACATAGTAAAAATTTTTTTCATTAGCTTTGCAGTCTACTTCGACTTATAACCAAAAAGAGATAAAAATGATAAATTTAGTTTATTTAAAATTTTGTGTACAATATTTGGAGCAAAAAAACTTATAGCAAAGCAAAATTTTTTTTTTAATTTTAAAATAAAATGAAAATTTTGAAAAATTTTAAAATTTTAAAATAAAAAAAAGTTCTATTAATTCAAAAAAAAAAGTTAAAAAAGCTTAACATTTAGTAATGTTTCTATCAATATTCAATCAACCCTTCCAAATATAAAGGTTTTTGGATTTTTTATTTTTTTTTATATAAATTATTTTTTGATGTTATGACTAGTGAAGATAATTTTTTTTCATTTTTTTTTTTGAAAATTTGAATTTTTGTAATTCACGGATATACCCCAATGTAAGGGTTTATGAAACATTTTTTTTATTTTAACTATTACTTTTAAACCTTTATTTTAAATAGTAAGTTTTTTATATAAATTTAAGACATATTCTCGTTTATTATTATATATTTTTCGAATTAAAAAAATTACTACCAATTAGAGATCAAATAAAAGAATTCACGGTTTTACCCCGTTTGACTATAAACTTTGTCTAGAAAATTTAGAACATTACAAAAATAATAATCAAAAAATTTTTAAGTAGTGAAAATTTGAAATAAAAATCGATTATCATTTAATACAGACTATATCATCTAATTGAATATTTTTTTTAGCTTTCTTTTAATAAATAAAATGTCGAAAAAAAAACTTCCAACTACTCCAAAACTCTTTTTAAAAATACTTGGATAAAATTTATGAAAAAAAATAGTCTATTAAGTATAAAATATTCATTTTGTACTAAAATTTAACCACATCTTGACAATCCCTGGAAATTTTTTTTTGTCACACAATGTTTGGAATGTCTTTTTTTATGCACTTTTTACAACTCATTAATCATTTTTGGCTTTAAAATTGGTGATTTAATTGAGTTGTACCAGACTTGTTTATAAATCACAGTTTTAAGTCAAAGTTATGTCTTGCACAAAAATTTTTATCAATACCTGCTTCATCAGGACCAGTTGAAAGAATTTTTTTTTCTAAATCTGGTTACATTAACAGACCACTTAGATCAAGATTAACAGCCAGGAATTTGGAAGCAACTACTTTATTGGTATCAAATATGGATTAATTAAATCATTGACTTGAACAGAGTTGTTTCAAAAGTCAGAAAGTCAAAGTCAAGTCAAGTCATTTGACTTGAGTTTGAATTTTTTCTTTTTTAAAAAAGTCATTTCAAAAACTTTGAAATAAAAATGGCCGCCTTAGTAACAACATGGAACGGCAAAAGACTTATTTAAAAAATAATAATTTTTCAAAGTCAAATGACTTGACTTTGAAAAGACTTTAAAATGACTTTTTTTTTACTTTTGCACAAGTCTGGACTTGACTTAAAAAAAAAAATATTAAGTCAAGTCAATGACTTAAATTTTTTTTTTTTAAGTCTAAGTCATGACTGTACCATTTCGTTGATTTTTCCATAAAAATGGGTAAAAAAAGTAACTGAGGCACAAAGGTTTTTCTTTTCATGGTTGAAAAAAAAATTAAATATCTAAATTAAAGGTTTATGTTTTAATCACTTTTCTTCAAAATAATTTCAAGTTAGTTTTTATTTTTATTTCGATATGTTTTATTCACTTTTTGAATAATTTATTTAGTCATTTATGTTTTATTCACATTTAGCAAAAAGTGTATATGTTTTAGTCACATTTTAAATTAATTATGTTCGAATTTATGTTTTACTTCACTCTTTTACAAAGTTAAAATCTAAATTTTTTCTTTATGTTTTGTTTTTTAAGATTAAAATTTTATATGTTTTTTTAATCTTCTTCCCACAAAGATGACAAAAAATTGAGCTGTTATAGGATAAGACAAAGTCTTAACAAGAAATAGCTGATTTAGTAGGACTCTCAATAAAATGCATGTTTACAACAAAGTGTAATTATGAGAAGACTTCGGTGGCCAAAGAATTACCAAGGTCTGGTAGACCTCGAAAGCTTACCCTGAGATGAATCGTGCATTTTTAAAAAGGTCAGTATCAATCCTACAAAAAGCTATAGACAACTAGCATCTCACTTTAGTTCTAAGTTTCCAAATGTTAGTGTTAGTAAAGACACTGTTAGAAAAATGCCATTAAGAAAAAATGTTCAGTCATACAATGCTATATAAAAGCCTTTGTTGACTGCTTTGGACCGGTTCAAAAGGTTTTAACAATCATTACTCCCTTTTTTCACATCTTTTTGATAAATTCTTAAATATTTTCTAATTTTGAGTAAATTTTGCTCTTAAACTGCTTAATTTAAAAACTCCTCAAATCCTCATTTATTTATTTGTATTTTGTATTAAAAAAAAAAACATTAAAAAAACAATGAATGTTTTTAGGCATCTTGAAGTTTAGGATCAAAAAAATCAGATCAAAAAGTAATTTTTTATAACTTATGAATGGTATTTGATTAAATCTCTCTGCAAAATGCTAAATAATGCAAAATACATGCTGAATATTAGAAAAGGCTCTGCAAAAACTCTGCAATTTTGCAGGAGAATGCATGTCATTAAAAACTAGTCAGTGCGAACATGTCAGTGAGTTTAATGTCAAATCTTAATTAAGGAATCTAATGTTAAAAATTAAATAAGGAATTAAATGTTATTTGCTAAATAAGGAAATTATTGTTAAATCTTAAATAATAATCTAATGTTAAAAAATGATGCTATTCTATTTTAATTTGCCTAATTAAAAAAGACTAATTGACCACTTCCTTAAAAAAAAAAGCTTTGAATTAATAGGAGTCCGAAATTGTTTTGAAATCAGCATTCGTTTGATAAAAATTTAATTTTTACCCTTTAAAATATTGAGTAGTCCAAAATTTACTTAAAACTTGAACAAAATTAACTTTTTTAAACGATAAAAAAGCGTCAAATAAAAGAAAAAGTTAAAATTCAATTAGCATCCGAATTTTTGGAAAAACAATTTAATTATTTAATTTTTGTTTTTTTTTTTTATTTTTGTCCTTGCATAATTAATTTTTTTAATAAAATCTACAAAAAATACAAATTTTTAATAATCTTTATTGACTATAGCTTTTAACATCAGAAAATTTTAACATTAAATTCTTTTTTCATTTTTGACATTAAAATATTTTAACATTAAAATTCTTATTTCATTTTTGACATTAAAATTTTTGACAATAAATTTTTGACATTAAAATCATTTAACAACAATTTACAATAGACCAAATGGCAGATCGTGGGTCTGCTAAAAAGTGGAGATAAAGATAGCCAAGTTTTTAGTTGTATCTCCAAAATGTGTCCCTTCAACTAAAAAATGATATTAAGAGACTGGTTCTGTCTCTGATCGAAGCCGTTCTGGTAGACCTCGGAAGCTAACTTTTAGAGATGAAAATTATATTTTTAGAGAGATTAGAAAAGGTCCTACATCTAGTTATCAAAAACTAGCCACTGATTTTAATTCTAAGACTCAAGGGGTTAGGATAAGTAAGTAAACTATAATGAGATATCTCCAAAAAAAAGGTTTTGAGTCTCATACAGCAGTCAGAAAACCGCTTTTTAACATAAAAGATAGACAAAAAGATTCTGAAAATTACTCTGGACCAATTAAGTCTCTGTTTACACAAATTATATCTTTTTTGTCTATCTTTTGAAAAAAGATTTCTAAACTTTTTTACCGAATTTTATTTTTTAATTTTTAGAGGAAGTTTTCTGATTATAAATTTATAAAAGATAATTATATTTCAATGTCGAGTGTGATATATCAAATTGAAGAGAAAAAAAAATTCAAATAGTGCTTTTATTTTTTTTTTTGAAATCTAATATTTTTAAAATTCAATACATAAAAAAATTTAGATATATAAAATAATTAATTTCTAAACTTTTGCAACATACTGTATAGACCACAAAATAGTTAATACAAAGATTGCATCAGTAGAGCATCTAAAAAGCCTTTTTTTTGATGGATGGTTGAAAGTTCCAAGTGAAATAGTCAAGAACATGATTGAATCTATGCCAAAACGTGTCGCTTAGTGTATTAAAGCTAAGGCCACCATTTTAAATGTTAAAAATCAGAGTTGTTTAAAAGTCACAAGTCTCAAGTCAAGTCCAAGTCCGGACTTTTTTTTTTATTTTCTAAAAATTACGTAAATTTTCAGAATTTTGAGTTAATTTTGGTAAAATTTAGTAAAATTCAAAACGGCCAATTCATAATTCAAAATTTTTTGAAAAAATGTCTTTTTTTTCCAAAAATCGAAAATTTAAGAAAGCTTTTTTTTACAACAATTTAAAAATAACTATTTTTTTGACCAATTTATGAAAAAAAAAAGCTTTCTTAAATTTTCGATTTTTGGAAAAAAAAGACATTTTTTCAAAAAATTTTGAATTATGAATTGGCCGTTTTGAATTTTACCAAATTTTACCAAAATTATCTCAAAATTCTGAAAATTTACGTAATTTTTCGTATATTACTTATTTTTCACTTTTCGGATTTTGCGTTAATTTACGTAAAATGTGGTAAATTTTGGCTAATTTACGGTATTTTACGTAATTTTTCGTAAAATACTGATATGAAATCACCACTGTATATGGCAAATCTATTACATTAGACAACCCAAGAGTATATAAATTTTTTGATTTAAAGCCTGATCTAGCAAATTTGATAAAAATAAGTGTGGACTTGGACTCTTTTTTCTAACTCTGTTAACTTTTTACCAACTGTGTTAAAAATATTATGTTCTAAATTTTTTAGACATTTTTTTTTTTGATAAAAAATAAACCTCTCTTTTTTTGACGATTTTTTCATTTCGATTTTTTTTCTATCTTAGTTATTGTACTTTTCTGATAAAAAAAAATTTCCTTAATAAAATGCAAACAAAAAAAATTATTTTGTTTTTTTTATTTTGCCACACGGCTTCCCAGAAACAAACCTAACATAACAAAAAACAAGTGTTCCAAATTTTCTAGACATACTGTATTTTATTAACTTAAACTTTAATTCATCAATAAAAACGAAGAATTTTTGACTCAATTTGCACTTGAATTTCACAACGCCCCAGTATTATCCAATTTTAAATATTTAAATCTTAAGCATGTGATTTAAAATAATACAAGCTTATTCATAATGGACACATATAAATTCTATTTTCATTTACAATCTATTCATTTTTTATACTTTTTTTCTATCACCCAAGAAGTGTTTTTTTTTTCTTAAATAAATAGCACACTACTTCAAATGCCAATAAATATTAATATCAGTAAAAAATAAATAGCCTTATTCAATGGAAAAGAAAATCTATTTACCTGTCCCATTCCTTCGTCGATAATTTTGGTAGTCAAGTACTCTCGCCAACACAATTTGCAAAACTTGTGTCCACACTCCAGCCCGGACATGTTCTTAAAAAAATAATTAATTAGAAAATCAATCAGCAATAAAGTCAATCGAGCTTACATCTTCGCTATATTGGCAGAAACAAATTTCGCAACAGTGGTCCTTGGAGCGGCCAGATCGGCTCTGAGTGCTGGTAACCTTGAAGAGAAAAAAATATTTTTTTTTAATTTTTATTCAATTTGATTAAATTTTAATAAATTAAAAAATTTTTTTTTTAAAATTTCAATTCAATTTGATTTAATTTTAATAAAAAAAAAAATTTAATTTTAATTATCAAAGGAATATTTTTTTTTAATTTTGATTCAATTTAATTCAAATAAAAAAAATTAAAAAAAAAATTTTTAAATTTTTAATTAAATTTAATTTTAATAAATTAAAAAAAAAAAGTGTCTCACTCTTTTGTTTATCCGGGCGGGGTTGACAACATGGGCCTCGCGGAAAAGCCTGTCCTGATCACTGTCGTAGAAGCGCTCCATCAATTTCTCCTTGTCCCAACGAAAGTGATGAAGGAGGGCGCGGGTAACGGTGGGATTGAGCTCGAGGACGCTGTTCACGTCCTTGATACACTCGGCCATGTACTCGACTATTTTATCAGGTGTCAAAATCTCGTACTTGAACTCGTCGTCGAGTTCGACTTGCCGCTTGGTCAGCGACTTGGACAGCTGGTTGCTGGTGCTCATGGGGTTGGGATTGTACGACGGATACGAAGAGCTTTGAACACCGGCCGAGTTGTGGCCGAGGATGTCGACAGAGGGCGTCTGGTCGTGCCGGGCCTGGCTCGACGGATCGGTGTCGTCGGCGTCGTCCATGTACTCGTCGTAGTCGTCCTCGTCCTGGTCGTAGTCGTCGTCGTCGTTGTTCAGATAGAAGTGGTCGTCGTCCTCCTCCTCGTCCGGTTCGTGTTTGCACACGGCCCGCTTGGCTCGGTTGTCGTCCATTTGTTCTAGACAGAAAGAGCGGTTAGTTGACCGGCCGGCCGGCAGATTTCAAGAAAAACAGAGATTTATTTTGAAACAAAATTTTTTCCTTTTTTTGCTAATTTTTTTGTAAGCAAGCAAATTTTGTTTTTTTGCTTAAAAAATTATTCATCAGCATAATGCACAATAGAGAGAAAGAAGAGAGATGAAATATACATGTATGGAAAATAATTAATTGCAAATTAATTCATAAATTAAGCTGGTCCAAATGAATGCAATAATTAAATGCTTGATTATGTGTTCTTTTTTTTTTCTTTCATCTGATTTTAGAGTAATCCCTTGCAAATTTTTTTAAGTTGCATGAATAAATAAATTACATAAAAAAAAAAACAAAAAAATTTTTTACAAGTTAATTTATTATCAAATATACAAGGTATGTAAAATGTAATTGAAATTTTTGCATTTAACAGAATTTTTTTGAAAATCAAAATTCTTAAGTCAACTTATAAATTTCTTTAAAATATTTTAAGTTGGCAATTTGATTTTATTTTTAGTCACAAATATTCCTTTTTTGACTCAAATATTAATATGGTCGCTACAATATTTGGTTGGAACGGCAAAATATTAATAGAAACCAGATGTAATGGATCAAATACAATTTGCTCCAATTAATAAAGTTTTTATCAATATTTACGCTTTATTTCATTTATTTCAGATTATTACTATATTTATCTTTTTAATTTCAATTAATTACGAGAAAAATAGAAAAAACGGGAAAAATTGATGGTTTTATTTATTTCAAAATTTACTTGTAATAACGTAATTATCGATATTTACGTATAATAAAAAAAAACGATAACATTTATCATTTCCAAAAATATTTACCTTGTCAGGAAAATTAGATCATTTATTCGAAAAGATCATAGAATATGTTTTGAACCAATTAATATTTATCTTGTTTTAAAAACACCAATTATTAAGGTAAATTGAAGTTCATGATCAAATGTAAATTTTAAATCAAAAATTTTTAGTTTTTGACTTAAATAAAAAGGTATTTTTTATCAATTTTTTAATAATAATTGACTTAACTTTATTAAACATTATTTGTTTAATTTATAATTAGATAGAAAATTATATGAATTTTTATCTGAAGTAAATAAAATTCTTAATCAATATTTTGAAATTTTGCAATACAAAATTTAACTTTGTTTCGTCGTCATATATTTTAATTAATATAAAAATATAATTTAAAGTCATAATTTGGATACCTAAATGTCGATTTTAAATTTGTATTTTAAGTTTTCAAATAAAGATTTTAGAAGAATCAATTAAAGGTCAATTAGAAAAAGAAAAGATTTGTTTTCTTTTAATTAAAATAATAAACATCTTATGTTTAATTTAAACTAAATAAAAAAGAGCATATATAATATCTATCCACAAATCAAGTAAAAATCTTCACTATTTTAGTAAAAATAAACACAATCAATAAACAATTAACTAATTCAGTTTATAATATTTATTCCAGAAAAATTATGAATTTCAATTATGAAAAATTATGAAAATTCGACATTAATTTTACATTAATTTCAAAAACTATTTTTTATTGTATTAATTTTATTCTAATTATCTATTTTTGTAATAATTAAATAATAATTTGAAAAGCAATTATTTCTATTATGTAAAATATTACCTTTTTTTTTTTTTCCTTTTTTAATTAAAAAATTTTTTATTATTAAATTTTATTCTTTCTTTCAGTCTTAAAACCTGAAGAAGGCCATTTGGTCGAAACGCGTCGTGACAATTTAATTTTTATTCGAAAGTTTTTTAAAATAAATATTTTTTTAAAAAATAATCGTAATTTCTAAATATAACTAATTCAGTTTATAATATTTATTCCAGAAAAAGAACACAAAAAATAAAAAAAAATCACAAAAAAAGATGAAAAAAGTCTAATTCAATTAAACCATAACTTTATTTTAATTTTATTCACTAATTAAGTAAAAAAAATAAAAAATTACCTATTTTTTTCGAGAATTTGAGTATTATTAAAATACTCAAGGACCAGGCAATATTATTATTAAAATAAAGAATTTTTTTTTAAAAATTTTATTATTTAAGTGACCAGTTATTAAATTTATATGACCATTTTTTTTTATTTACGTGACCAATTTATATATTATTTTAAAACTATAAAAATTCAATAAAAAAAATTATTTATGCATTTTTGCGATAAGTTGCTTTACACCACGCTCATTTTTTCATTAATTTCCCGCACTCCGGGCAAGCTATTGGGTTTTTATGTTTGCTAAAAACTTTTTTTACAGCAAGGTAAATTGCATTAGAAAATTTTTTTTGTTGGATTTAGACTAAGCTTGCAAATAGCCTCACCAACCTCTTCAAAATCGGCATTGTGAATTTTCATACAAAACTTCCAATACAGAAATAAAAAAATTATATAACTTTTGTTCTAGGTGTCAAAAACTTGTTCTGTAAATGAAACAAAGTGAAACAACTTTTGTTTCACCTACTGTGGAAGTCTGCAAAATCTGTGCAAATGAATTCCGTTTTATTTTAAATACTTTTAAATAGGGTGCAATTTTGCAGAATTTGCACAGATTTTGCAGACTTCCGCAAAAGGTGAAACAACAGTTGTTTCACTTTGTTTCATTTACAGAATAAGTTTTTGACATTTTGAACAAAAGTTAGTAAATTTTTTTATTTTTGTATTGGAAGTTTTGTATGAAAATTCACAATGCCTTCAAAATCTGATTCACAATTTTCTTCATGATCTGAATCGGTGCCATTTGCCATAAAACCACTCTCTTTTATTGTGATTGTTTCCATATGTGGATAACTTTGAAAAGTACCTTTTGAGTGTTTTTCTTTGGCACAATGGCTCTCATCGATCTCCACAATTTTGCCTTTACCACCTAATTTTAGATTTTTTTTTGTCAATGTCAACCGTACCGTATATTTACAATTAAATTTTATTTAACTAAAAAAAAATTTTCGTGACCAAATGTTTATTTAGGTGACCAGGTTAAAATTATTTATAAACATTTTTACCAAATAAATAATTTTGCCTGATCACATATTAGGTGGCCAGTGAATATGTGACCAGTCAGAAAAAATACCTGGTCACCAAATCGACATAAAGTCACTGGTCACATAACAGGCAAGACCCATTTTTTCATCTATCTAGAAAAAAAATTATGTTTAATATTAAAAAATAAGAGGCTTATATTTATCTTAGTACCAAAAAATAATTATTTAGAACCAAAAATATTTATTATTAATACCAAAAAATAATCAGAAAAATACCAAAAGAAATAATAAAATACCAAAAAATAATTATTTAATACCAAAAATAAAAAATTTAAAAATAAAAAATTAACATACCGTAAAACCTTGCAAACTACCCCATGGGGTTCAAACGAGAAAATGGGGGGGTTATAATTTAACAGCAATTTATTCTGTAAAATTATTTTAAAAAAAAATAAATTAGAAGCCCGGGCTTATATTGAAATTATTTATTTAAATTGATGGGGTAATACGGAAAAAAGTTTAATTTTTGACTGGGCTTTTAAAGAAAATTTCGGTACTTTTGAAAAAAAATTAATAAAAAAATTAAAAAAAAATATTAAAAAAAGAGAAATTATAACTATACAATGTTTTAATATTTTACAAAAACTAAGCCATTTCTGTGTCTGAATTATCTTCATCATCTTCATCATCGTCAAAGTCGTGGTGGTAGTTGTGGACTTTTCATGTTAGTTTTTAAGTAAATTTATTTAAGTCAAAATTTTAGAAGAGAATTAAAATATTAATAAAAAAAATACGTTCTATTTAACTTGACTTGACTTTAAATTTTGCAAATTTCTAAAAATTTTAAGCTCATGGGTGTGTATTATTTTTAATAATGCAATCCCAGGAGACAATATTATAATTATTATAATTATCCCATGGGGTTATACTGAAAATCTGTTAGTATTATTATAAGAATTTTAATTAATTTTTTAATACAACCCCGGTGTAATACAGAATTTTTTTTTTTTAACCCATGGGGTTATATCATATATTATGGTGGGGGGGCTATAGCAAATTACACACTATAACCCCGGGGTAGTTTGCAAGGTAAGATAAGAAAAAAAACAATTATATTTTATATATTATCTATTATTTATTTTTTTATTTTTCAATTATTATCATTAATTGTTTTTTTTGGACGACCATTTGCTCTTTTTAATGGTTGTACAACACTGTCTTCTTCTATAACTGTTTTTGGACGTCCTCTCTTTTTTTTTGCTGGTTGATTATCAATACTTGTCAATACTGTATCTACTTGAAACTCAAGCGGTATGTTTGGAGATTGTAATTGTAATCGATTTTCTATCTCTTGAATATTTTCAATAAGATCTTGTTGAACATTAAATTCCATTGATTGATTTTCGATTATATTATCTTGGACATTTATATTGAAATCGAACATAGGAACAACAGAATTACGAGTTAAAGCTGGTTCTAAATAATTATTTTTTGGTACTAAGAAAAATATAAGCCAAAATAAGATAGATAAAAAAAATAAAGTCTGGCGAAGTAGCTAAAAATTGTGAAATAGATGAATCTAATATCCAAAAAGTCAAACACTTAAAGGGTGAAAAATTAATTTTAATTTTCTTTATTTTTTATTATTTATATTTAAAGGCAAAAATTTAAGTATAGAGGGCATTTGGGTATTTTGAATTGTTGAAAGGGTAATACCAGGTTAACTAGATCAGAGCAAATATTATTTGAAATTTGTCCACATAATTCTATTGAGATTCACTTTTACGTGAACAAAAAAATTTGGTGAACTTATTGCTCCCATAACTAGACCCAGATTTTTGACGATTAAATGTAAATTTAAAAATCTAAATAAATTATTTATCTTTTTTTTTTAATTTTTTTATCATATATTTTCATTCAAAAGGAGCATTAGCTCTGTACAGATAAACAAATAAATAAATAAATTATTTAAAAGTTTAAAAAAGAATTTTAAATATTTTTTTTCGAATTTCCAAAAAATAAAAATGAAACTCATTCTATTTGACTAGAGAGTTTAATTTTAAAAAATAAAATGCTTGAAATATTAACTTGAAATTATTTTTTTATTTGAAACTGAAAAAAATATTTGAAACACCGCACTTTTTCAATGTTATTTCAAAATTGGATACATTTTGTAATTTAAACACAAAAAATTAAACCAACTTAAAGTAAAAACAAAAAAAATTCAAAATATTATTTCTCGAAATTTCGTAAAAACTTCTCTTATTTCATCATCAGTTCGTGTAAGAAGCCAGCACATTTTTTTTATTTTGGGCAGTAAATTTTCATTTAGTCTGTAGGCCTTGTAGGGAACTTGACCAAAAAAATACCTTTCTTTTCTTCCAATTGTACACTGATTCTGGTACTGTCTATTGAATCTCTTTAGCACTTTTACTTCGTCTTGTACAAGAGGAGATATATCTTGATAAAATTTTTTGTAATAATTGTACAATATGTAATCAGCATTGCTCTCTCTTGGAATTATTTCTTCAGCCAGCTCTCGCTGACTCTTACTTGGTTCTTTGAGTCCTTCATTTACACTCAAGCAAACAATGTCTTCGTAGGAAAGATTGAGCAATTTTTTAAGTAAAATCATTCCTTCGCTAAAGTATTCAGTCAAAAGAACCAAATCAAAATCTTGTTGAAATTTTTTGAGTAGATGTCCTTTTGATCCATTGTAAATACCACCACAACTGACAATTCCTAGATCATAGCTCATTAAATTCCTTGTTAAACATTTAAAATAATTAACTTCCTTCCTGGTAAAGTTAAAATTTGAACTGTTTGAGTTGTTTGTTTTGTTATAGAATTGCCGTAAGAAGTTGTCAATCAAGTCTCTTTGTTCAGGTCTATAGTTCCATCTGGATAAAAATTGCTCAACTGGATTTCGAATAATTGTTATGTAAATGGATTTGTTCTTTGGAAAGAAAGGTCTGACAAGTGTTGAATTATGAATAAAATGTTGAGCAAAGATTCTAGGTTCTGTTAAATTTACAGGAGAATTTTTCCAAATTTTAGTATAGTTCATGCCGCGTTTGATTGCCAAACGATAGAGTACATTGTTTACTGCTGATCCACCAGTTTTGTGAGTTTTCAAAAAATAGATATTAACATCTTTGATTGATGAAAATTTTTCCATTGATTTAACAAGCCATTTTTTTGTGTAAGAATTTTGAGTGTAAAAATTTTTTTTTGGAACAAGATTAAAATAATTAAAATAACTTAAAAGAATTAAAATAAAAATTAACAAAAAAAAACTTTTCTTCATAATTTTGTTAAAATCTTCTCTTAAAAGCGAACTGAAAAATAAATAAAATTCAAATTATTTTAGCACATTCAGAAAAGCATCTGTAATCATTTAGGATTCAGCCACATTTTTTTTTATTTTAGAATATTTTAATTTCTTAGTTCTAAGAATCAAAAAAAAGACTAAAATTCTTAAATTCAATTTTATTTTTTTAATATTAAAAAGAGATTTGTCAGCAATTCAAGAGATTTCGGTTAAAATAATTCTTTTTTTAAATCAATTTCTGAACTTTTTTTAATAGTCCTTAAATAGGAGTCTTTTAGTGATAAAAATCTTTATTTGAAAGCTTAATTTTTGAAAAAATTTGATATCAAAAAATTTAAATTAAAGTGTCAAAATATAAATAAAACCAACTCTTTTAATTAAACAAATACCTATTTAAAAATCAAACAGATTATATAAATGTCTATCTAATTTATTAAAACCTCTCTAATTAATTAAAAATCCATCTGATTTATTTTTAATTTTATTTTCAGCTTCAAAAATTTATATAAAAAAAATTGTTTTTGTTAATTTAAAATAATAAAAAAAATAAAAATAAAATAAAAATAAAATATAAAAAAAATAAAATTAAAGTTAATAAAATTTTATTTTTATTTTATTTTTTTTTTTTTATTATTTTTTAACTTATTCTGAAGGAGCTCTAGCTCAGAAAACAAATAAATAATAAATAATAATAATTTGATTAATAGAAATTAAAAAACTTTAAAATGAGTTTGGATCAAGAAAATACTCTCCCAGAGTAAGTATTGGAAAATTTAATAGTCGATAGCCAAGATGACGAAGAAGAAAAATAAGCGTGGTAAAGGAAAAGTATACGAATTCTACAAAGATTATGATACTTTTGAAAGTTTCCAACAAGAAAAAAATAAACCATCTCGAATAATACAACCATCAGATACAGATTGCGGCGGTGGAGATCCAAAAGGCATCTCTTATGATGATGATGATATAACCGAAGTTGTACCTAATAATCAAAAAAAACAAAAAATATTCAATCAAGAATCTACTCTACAACGCTAAATTTAGGTTTTGGTTTTAAGAGCTGGGGTAAAAATTAATTGTTTATTTTTTTTTGAGTTTTTGGGTGGTCGGCCTGCACAAAATGTTGTTAAAAGAAAACCTGTCTGACCACCAAAAAACTCAACAAAAAAAAACCCCAATAAGTAGTCGAGTATTTTTTAAAATTTTTCATCATTTTAACCTTTGAATTTCGATTTTTTATAATATTTCTTAATTTTTGTACCCGCACCTAAATACGAAACTCATATTTTTGTAATTAAAAAAAAAATTAAAATTATTTATTTTATTTTAAAATTGTTTTAATTTTTACCCCAAATATTCTTTTTGCCAAGGTGAATTTATATTCGTAAGGTTAATTAAAAATTGATAATTTTAATTAATACATTATTAATTATTTTATTAATTAATAAATTAAAAATGCCAATCTTTATTTAAATATGGTCATTAATATATTTTTATTTTATTTATTGATGAATCAACCTCCTACTCAGAAAAATAAAAATTAAAAAATTAAAAATATAAAAAAAAAATTTATACTAAAATAATAAAAATTAAAAAAAATAAGAAAACAAATAAAGATCAAAAAATACATAAATTTTCTCATTAACTTTTCTTGGTATAAAGATGTCGTATTATTAATATTACGATATAAATTATAAGTGCTTTAGATTTTTAAGTCAAGATTTAAAACTTTTTGGAAAATTGGCTTTATCAAAAACAATCAGAAATTCAAGTTCAATTTTCTTTATAATACTTTAAATGAATCTTTGATCAAAAAAGCTTTTTTATATAAATTTTAAAACAAAAATTTTAATTTTTATGTTTTTGATCACATATTGTGTGATCATCGATTCGGTGATCAGTCTAGTTAATTAAACCAGCATTAATAAAAAGATCACATATTCGAAAAATGAACTTCTATAAAACAAAGAAAAAATCTTATGTTTTTAATGTTTTATTTGAAAATTTTAAATGACTTTGAATAAAAAAACTATTTTCAACAAATTTTCTTGGTAAAAAATTTATCAAATATTATTTTTTTAAAATAAAAAAAGAAATAAATTTATTTTTTCATCGGACAGGTTCAAAATTGGAATGAAATTAGAAAAAATTAAACAAAGTTTTCCTATTCGACCATCCATTCCAGTGGTCTTCTTTTCTACACTAACTAAAGGTGTTAACAAAAGACTCAACATAATTCTTTATTAAATTCATTTAAATTTTTTTCTCAATTTAAAATAATCTTTAGATAAACTTGACAAGACTTATCAAACTTCTCGAAAACTCATCTATTGCCATTTTAAACCCTAACTCAACTCTTGTTTCACAAAAATTGTTTAACTTTTGAATTTTAAAATAATTATCTCAAATAAAAAGTGAATTTTTTTCAATAAATTTTATTTTTCCAGGTATTTACAGTAACAAACTAAAAGCCATTCAGCCACGAAGCCGGGTGATAGCTGTGCTGAAAAGACAGACTCGGATTCTGATTATTAAAGTTGCTTTTGTTCATCATCAATTTATTTTTACAATTATTAAAGGTGGGTAATTGTCCAATTACTGAATATTCCGAGTCTAATTGTGTATCCTGAGGCTCATAAATGTCACTTTTGAAGTACTTTGCATTCAAGTCATATTTGTGGCGATTTTTTGCTAGCTCCTGATTTTCATACTGCTCTTTAGCTCGAGGTTTGATCAACTCAGCACTGAACAAAGAACCAGGTATGTACTGGTCAGTGTAAAATTGTTTAATTTGATCAAAACCATTTGAATTTCTTTAAAAATAAAAAATAAACTTTTAGCTGAAAATATCTTTATTGTGTACAATGTGACAAAATGCATAACAGTGATAAATAACAAAAGATTTTTTGTCTAATAGAGAATCTAAATTTTAGAAAACCATTTGGGCTTAATTATTTTACGAACATTTCAGAATTGGTGTTAACGTAAGGATGGTATTTGTTCCCTTAACAAAGAAAAAAAATTAGTTTTTAATTTTTTTGACTATTTTTGTCTCTTACATATTTTTTGTCTTGGAGCATAATTTGAGGTGGTTGCCGTATTGTAAATGCCATTGACCGAATTTGCCGAGTATAATTCTGGCTGTTCTTCCCCTTGGAAGTTTACCTTGTAAAAGTCATTGCACTGGGGGTACAAGTTTTCGTTTGGTTTGGGCATTTTTTGCATGTTGCCGCCTTCTTCACGCCTAAATTTTTTTTCAATGTAAATTTTATTAATTTTTCTAAAAAAGCTAAAATTACTTTATTGAAAAAATGAACCATATTAAAGCGTTTATAAGTACAAGCAAAAATACCACTGATGCTATGATGCTTATTATAATCGCAGTCCAATCTTTGGGCTTATCTTTAAATTAAAATGAAATTAGACCGGAAAATTTAAAGCAAAACGCTGAAAAAATGGCACAGCAGCACGTGCATAAGTTAGGAGAGACAAAGGTTGGAGACACGGTTCAAGTTCCAGTACCAGATGTCGATCGTGGTCCTGCTGATTTGTTAAATATTCTGGCTTATATATAACTAAAATAAACTCTAAGAACATGACATATCAGTTAGCCACAAAATATGGAATTATAGCCGAGTGGCATACTAGAAATAAGTTCCACATTTGCAAACAAAAGTTGTTAAATATTGAGTCTTTAGATTTAAGTTGCGAAAAAACTCTTATGTGCATTCTATATGTGGCGGACAAGGTATATTGAAGTGCAATTGTTCAGGCAAATGCGAGAGGAATTGTTCTTGTAAAAAAGCAATGTTTTATGCAATTCAAAGTGCCATAAAGGCCAGTTAAATAGTAATTGTACTAGAAAATAATTTTTTTTACTTAATCAATAATTTTGTTAAATACTTATTTTATTAAAATCAATTTGATTTTTACTTAAATTACATTTTTTTAGGACGATAATTAGTACACTCTAAAAAATAAGGGTTTGTTGGTTTAACATACATCAAAATCTTCTCAACATACATTCATATCTTTTCAGCATACACAAAATTTTTCAAAACATACATTAACTTAAAAACATACAAATATGCTAAAAAACATACATACTAGCTTAAAACCATACACACATACTTAAAAGCATACAAAAATTGGCATATTAAAAAATAAAAAATTGAAATTTAAAATTATTTTCAAAAAATTTAATAAAATGAATAGACGGACAAAACAAACAATTAATTATAAATATAAAATATGTGATCATTTATTAGCACTAGAATCATTATTAAATGCACGTGAATTTGTAAATAAGCCAAAAAAAGGAGGTCAAAAAAAGTCTACTAAATCATTAGAAAAAGATTAGTTAATTATTAATTTTTGACTTATATTATTAAATTTAATTAAATCGAATAAAACATTTTTTTTAATAGTTTATTACTAAATTTTTGTATTTTGAAAATTAAAATAAATCGTCTCTTTTATTTAAAAATAATTCTTTTATTTATCTGCTAAAATTAAACAGGACTAAATTTAAAAGTGATTTTTTAAAAAACCAGTATGTTTGTTAGCAATCTGTATGTTTTTCAGCACTATGTATATTTTTAAGAATTTTGTATGATTTTCAGCAAATGTATGTTTTGATAAAAACTACGTATGGTGAAAAGATTTTTATGTATGTTGGTCAGCTAGACCCTAAAAAATAATAAGTTGCATGTTTAAAATACTAACCTTATTGTTAAAAAAAAATTGCATTAAATAAGAACAAATTGTGTTTTTTTAGAATAATTAATTTCTTGCTAAAAAAAAACATATACAAAAATACTAAGTTTATTGAAAAAAATAATAAGAAAATAGAAATCTTGATCATTAAAAGGCTTATATAGTAAGCTTAATAAGGATTTTGACCATCAGCTGGTACCTGCAGCTATTATCTAAGAAACTATTTTAGTTATCATTTAATAGTATTAGCCGTAGTGGAAAAGTTGGTTGAAATTCCAAATAAATAAAAAAATTGTTTAATCGAACCGAAGACTAAACGTGGTCGAAAAGCCAATGATGCTAAAGCATTAGTAAGGCAATAAAATTGTTAATGTACATTTTTCAAATTAATAAATTTTATAATTTTTTATTGAATTTTTTTTACAATAAATTTATTATTTTTTAAATAAAGTTAGTATTTTTTTACATTGAATTAGCAATTTATACATAATCATTTATTAGTTAGCATTTTTAGCAATAAACTAATTATTTTTTACAGGTAAAAAATTTTTTTTAGTTTTTTTTTTACATGTAAATAATTATTTATTAGGGTCAAGTGATTTTTCCCCATTTTTTTTATATATTAAGCTTAAAAATTAGTTGTAATATAAATTTTACTTAAATAAAAATTTTTGTATCAATTTTACTTAAACGTTAATAATTTAGCTAAAGTATTTAGTTATGACATATATTTATAAACTACTAAACATTAGCTATAAAAATTACTTAAAAAAAAATTTTAAATGAGACTTTCTGTGTCTGAACGAGAGGCTTTTCGAAAAGCAGTCAAAAATATGATTTCACAAATGACAAAATCCGATCTTGTGACGTACTTTACAAAGCAAGGAATCTCTCGAAGCACAATATATAATGCGATCAAATAATAATACTAAATTTTCTTAATCTTTTTACAGAGTGAAAAAAAATAAAGTATTAACAAAGTTATGGTCTTTTTTAGGTTTTTGTGCGTTTAATTCATCAATTCGAGCATCTTTATTCATGAATGCTTGAATAAACGCCTTCTCCCATTTAAACATGAGAATCATCAAGATCTTGACTACATTTTTTGGTCTGACTTAGCATCTGCTCACTATTCTATTCTAAGCACAGCATGGATGAACGAAAATGTAAATTATGTGACCAAGGATATAAACCCACCAAATGTCCTCCAGGTGCGTCCAACCGAAAATTTTTCGGTTTTTTTAAGTAAAAAAGTTACAAGGGAGGTTGGCAGGCCTCAATTAAGCAACAGCTGATTAACCGTATTAAATTGAAGCTGAAGGAATTTGACTTAAATTTTTATGAAATCCTTTATGGTGGGGGTCAAAGCAAAGCTCAGAAAAATCCGCCACGATTAAGTTTTTTCATTATTTAAAAATCATAATTCTATTAAAAAATAAATTCTTTACAACACAGAAAAAAATAGAACTTAATATCATTATTATTTTTTGTCTGCGTAAATTACTTTTAAATAGTAATTTCATACCAAAGGAATACATAAGTTATTGATTTTAGTTTGGAACACCTTTACTTTATTCTCAAACGACATTTTAAGAATTTTAATTAATTTTTATTTTCAATTAGTATTAAGAATTTCGTTCCACTTTTATATTATTTTTCAGAGCTCACACTTTACGCCATTAATTTAAATTTCTTTAAAAACTAAAAATTCTATAATTCGTCCATTTTTTTAATCAACTGTCCCAACTTTTTAAATTATCAAAGTAAGGTTTCTTTTAAACATGTCTACTTAATTTATTTCACATGCAAAATTTAAACTCATCCCAACCTCGTATACAAATTTTATAACATAACGAAGATTTTTGCTCCAATACAACCATTTAAAAAATTGAAAGTATTTTTTACAAAAGGTTGTGTTAAATGAAAAAATTTATTCATTTTGGTTTAGTTCATTCTTATATAAATAAAGTTTTTAGTTATTATTTTTCAGTTTTTTAGTGATGTTATGTTTTGTTGAATAAAGTTAGGTTTTGTTTATTAATTTATTAATCTTCCACCATTCACCACAGATGTCCGTCCATCAATGACATATAAATTTCTAGTTAAAGTTAAATGGAAATATAAGAATTTAACAGTTGTGAACCCTTCTTTATTTATGATCAAAGACAAAAATAAAAATACAAACTTCCCTAAAATTACCCTAAATGAATTAAAGAATATACTAAAAACTCTAAAAGATGACTCAGCTTCTGGCCCTGACAATATTAACAAACAAATGTTAAAAAATGAATTATGATGATCCCAAAAAAAAAAATAAGACATGATCCATCAAAGTACAGGCCAATAAGTGTTACCAACTGTCTGGGTAAAATCCTAGAAAGGATAATTAAAACTAGACTCTATTCATTTTTGGAATCTAAAGGTTTCATTTGTAAAGAACAATCTGGTTTCCGACAACACCGTCGTACCTCAGACAGCCTTGTGTTCTTAAGCCAAAAAGTCTCTTAGACCTTAATTAGGAAAAAAAAAGTATGCTCCCTTTTCTTTGACATTTCTCAAGCCTTTGACAAAGTTTGGCATAGCGGTATCATTTATAAACTAAGTAAAACTGGAGTCCCACTCTGTATTCTTGAGTGGGTAAAGAATTTCTTAAATAATAAAAAAGTTTTTTATTAAATTAAATAATTTTGAGTGTACTTGTGGAGAAACAGCAACTGGCGTCCCCCCAGGGTGCCGTTATTAGTCCTCTTTTATTTTCAATATTTATTAATGACGTACCTAAACAGGACAAAAAAAACAATTTTTACCAGACTTGGGATACTGACAGTATTATACTGATCAGTATCAGTATATTTCAGTATTTCAGTATTACTGGAAAATACTGAAAATTAGAAAAAAAAATTTAAAAATGTCAAATTAATTTTGAAACATAATTTTTTTTTTTTGTTTCATCAATTTACATGTTTATGTAAAATGGATATAATTGTTTTAAAAACAAACAAAAATAAAAAGGGCGGTTAATAGAAGATTTGAACTTATTTTCTTTCATTAAGAAAAATGGCGACAAGTAGTCAGTTGAGAACAAAAGAAATTGCTTTTTATTTTTTTAAAGATTTGCATCTTGAATTAAGTAGTAATAATAAGTAGTAGGATTACCTATAAAAATAAAAATTCTATTTTTTTTTGTTAAATTTTAAAAAAATTCTAAAATAAGTCCGATATAAACTTTATTTGTTTGTTTTTGTATTTTTATCTGAATGGTCACAAAATTGTCAAAAAGACTGAAATATATTTTGTTATGCCAGCAAAACTTACTTCTCTTTTCTTTAGTAATTTAAATATACAAACAAGATTAATTTCAACTTAGGGGGAAAAAAATAAAGCACATTTAAAAAAGAGTCTTTTATTAAAAACCCGATTCTTTACATTGGCGCCCGATAAGGGGCACTTGGTTTGGTTCAAATTTTCCTTAAGTGGCAGTTAACCGAACGCTAGAATGATCAGAGAGATTCGTACCTTGTACGTAGCGCTCATAATTATGGTTAGCAGGAAAATCTACTATTGGGCGAGGAACAATGAAGAAGAAGCTGTGTTGAGCTTCCAGGATAACTTTACTCAAGATATCCGATTTAATCCTCCCCCAGAATCAATACCAAGTAGTCAATCTTCTTATGAAAGATTGTTTACGACCTTGCGAAGTTACTATGACTTTTCTTTTGACACGACATGGCCAGAATTTCTATTTGAGGCACTGTTTCTGTTCGGCACGGTTTCCACCGCGTGGCAGGTATTAGTTTTCATGTTTAAAACCACGCGATGGATATTCACAGCTGGCTCGTGGTCCCAATCAACAAACAAGCGAACACCAATATTCAAGAGCAAAGACGATATACGAGGCTGGTTAAGTATGTTCGAGCGTCAGAACCAAGCGCTGTCCAACGGCAAGAAGGTTCGTCTCGTCCTTGACTTATTATCCCCTGAAGTAACTGAAGAACTAGAGAGTTTCCTTTTGAAAGATAAACCAAATGCAGGGTATCATGATGTACGCAAAGCACTTCTCAGACTTTTTGCAAAGCAAGAAACGGTCCAGGATCCTATTATGACGCTTGTAAATAGGACACAACATGATTACGAAAACTTATTTCAATACATGGGAGCACTAAAAAGACTCTCGAGAGAGGCTTTCGAAAAAGATTCATTCCCTAGAGATGAGTTAATCAAGGATCGATTTGTGCGCGGAATCAAAGACGAGCGAATAAAAAACAAATTATGTGACCAGTACAACCTCTCGCTCAACGAGATGATGGAGTTGGCCAGTGAATGGGAAAGCAAATTAAAAAAAACAGACACGGTCAAATTTGAACCTCATATCAACAAGCTAAGTACGATCAAAAGTGGCGACGAGAACCCCGAAACACGTGTTCCTAATAAAGAAAACAAAAGACTAAGGTTCTACTCAACTGAAAGCGAGGACTTGGGACGTATCAGTAATAAGGAAAAACCCGAGAACTCAAAAAATTTTAGAATTTTCCAGTTGACTCAACCTACGCGTGAACACATCCATTCCAGACGACCGGAACCGATCCGCGGAGTGTGCAAAATAAACAACCAAGTAGTGGCATTTGATCTCGACACAGGTGCCGACATTTCAGCAATTAGCAAAGAGGCATACGACTCCTTACAACCCCAACCAAAACTGGTCACAGTTAATCGTGAAATATACTCAGTTGGTGGTGTAATGGACAATGTACTTGGTCTTGCCAGGGTCGACTTACATATAGGCAACGATTCGGTTTCCTCTCACCTTTTAGTTGTCGAAAATTTAATGGTCGATTGCCTACTTGGTCGTGACTTACTCCCGTACTCAAGCTCCTTAAAAAACATGTCAAAACTTATACAAAAGAAAATTCAAGCCGTGTCGGAAGTACTTTTAATAGATAAAGACGGAAAAGTCAATGACTCTACCGATAAAGCAAAAAGGTCAATAACAAAACGAATGTTGGAGAACCCACGAAGGGGAAGCCGATTGGTCCTCAACTGTATAAAGGATAACTTGGACGAAGTGGCAAGTACAATCGAGATGTTTAAAACCAAATTGGGTGAAGTATCGGCATCTTGTCTCCTTGAGTTAAAACAAAAGGTACTGTGCCCAGTTAAGCATAAGATCAATCCTATTAACCCCTTCCATACCCCAATACGATGCAAAGTCAGGCGAGTCCCATACCGAAAGCGAATGGAATTTAAGAAGATGCTGGACGAGATGTTGGATGCGGGACTCATACAAAAGAGCGAAATCCCTTGGAGTTCACCAGTTCTACTTGTGAATAAACCTGATGGGTCAATCAGGTTTACAGTCGACTACTCAAAGTTGAATGATATCACTGTGAAAGTGGCTCATCCATTGCCGAATACAGAAGACATGTTCGCGCTCTTAACTAACTCTAAATGGTATACTAAACTCGATCTGTATCAAGGCTTTAATCAAATCCCATTAGATGATGAATCAAAGAAATACACAGCGTTTGCGTGCGAATGGGGCTTATTTGGTTCTCGCTCGAAATACCAAATAAGTCTAGTCTCAAAATTTTATTTTTTTGTTTTTGTTTCTTCTTGCTCTGGTCATAAGAATGTGGGTCCATTCTTTTCATGGATGGGGCCTATGTTATGCCAGCAAAACTTACTTCTCTTTTCTTTAGTAATTTAAATATACAAACAAGATTAATTTCAACTTAGGGGGAAAAAAATAAAGCACATTTAAAAAAGAGTCTTTTATTAAAAACCCGATTCTTTACAATTTTATTAGAAAATTTAAATTTTTTTTTAAAAACATGATTTTATACTGATAGCCTTAATACTGGTACTGGCTGATTTCGATACTGAATTTCATCCTCAATACTGAATACTGACTGATACTGATTTTTCTTATACTGTTCCCAAGTTTGATTCTTACTCTTTATTATTTGCAGATGATTTAGTCACCTTCTTCATATTTAATAAATATGGTAACATTTCCAAAGTTATAAATAGCTACTTGAAAAAAGTCGAAACTTGGCTCTACAAATGGAGACTAAAAATGGCTCCCGATAAGTGCTGTTACTTAATTTTTTCTGGAAATTCTTCAAAAAATCAGGATCTAGTTCTTAATCTTCTTGGCAAGAAAATTCCATACTGTGATTCTCCAATTTTTTTAGGTATAAAATTATACTTCAAAATATCTCTATCAGAAACCCTTCTTTACTTGTGATCAAAGTTGAAATTAATCTCAAATTTTTGTTCGTAAATTATTTATTTTTATTCCAAACAAAAAAATTTTTCCCATCTTATCAAAAAAATTTAGCCAATTTTAATTTCACATTTTTTTTAAATAGCTTAAATTTTTTTAATTTATCAGATTAAATAATAAGCTTTCTAAAGTGATTGAGAACAAAGTTGTTTAAAAGTCACAAGTCTTAGGTCAAGTCCAAGTACGGACTTTAAAATTTCGAATACTGAAGAAGAAATTTATTCTAAAATTGCAACAAAATTCTGATATATGCCAAGTATATTGCATTAGACAACCCAAGAGCATTAATAAATTTTTTGATATGAAGCCTGATCTAGAAAATTAAAAAAAAAATTCTGGACTTGGACTTTTTTTTTGGAATAAAGCTTTAGCCAGCATTTTTTTGTGTTTTTATGTCTTTATAAATTCAAAAAAATTACCTTTTGGTCTAACTGCATTGGACTGCTGACTAGAACCATCCTAGAATTTAAAATAAATTAAAAAAAAATTTATTTCAAATTATTTAACTTCTACCTCTTTGTCTATTTCACTTTTGGCAATTGCTTCAATTTTACTTTTTCGAATTAAAAATCCACCATTTATCAAGCTCTCATTTTTTTTCGGTCTAAACTTAACTACACTTTCTTGCACGGGCCTCTCCACGGTCAACTTTTGAGTCGAATTTTTCAAATTCCAATTAGTCATTGATCCATAGCACACAAATTTCACTTTACTTGTTCCATTAGTTGCCGGTTTAGCTAAAAAATTAAATTTTACAAAAATATTTATTGAAAAATTTTCCATAAGAGCCTGTTTAATTTAAAGGCTAACTAAAAAATTGCTATTTTAAATTAATTGACTTCATTTTTAATATTTTAATAGTTATTGCATTTAGCTTGAATTTTTTTATTTTTTTAAATAAAGTTTTTAAAGTATTGCCTACACTAATAAACAAAGGTTTCAATTTTTGAATCTATCAAATTATTTTAAATTTATCAAAATAATCATTTCAAAATCAAGTAAAAAATTTTAAAAAATTTTGCTCAGGTCAAATATTTTTTTTGCAAAAAGAGTGAAAAAAAATATTTGTAATTTTAAGGTAAAAAAAAAAATATTAATTTTGATTTGAAAATGACTTTTTTTTTTAAGAACGGACTTGGACTTTTAAAGAAAAAAAAACATGAATAATTTTTAATGACTTGGACTTTAATTAAACAACTCTGAATAAAATTTAAAAAATCAAAGATGAAATCATTTTTTAATCTTAAAAAAATTAAAAAAATTTTAAAGTCGGAGCAAATGAACTGAGACAAATTAAGCTGATATGAGAAGATTTCTTTATAAATGTTTAACTAAAAAAAATATCATTTTCAAACATTGTTTATTTAAAATTTGTGATTTTTAAGAAAATTTTTAATTTATGTAATATTTTACTTTAAATGTAAATGTTTTTGAATTTTTATTTTTTTAAATTTTTATCTTAATCCGAAGAAGCTTTAGTTCATTGAAAAATATTCAATTGTCATTCTTATTTTTTTAAATAAATTTCCTCCTCGCTAATTTTTTTTTTTTAATTTTAAATTAAATTTTTTAAATTTGTTCTGAACAACGCCAAATAAAAGAATGATGTAATTCAAGGCTAAAATAAATTTAGATTTTGTCAAAAAACTAATTAAGCTCTAAAATAAGAACCTTTATTATCTTTAGAGCTGTTCAAAAGTCATAAAGTCAGATATTTTTTTTGAAGAAAAGAATAGAAAATTGAAATATAAATAAGTCTAAAAATTAAAAAAAAAATCAAAGAAGAAATTATTCTTAATCTTAAGTAAAAATTAAAGAAAAAAATTGAGTCAAGTCGTTTTACTTGATTTCAAAAAAATTTCAAAAAAATTTTCTAAAGTCAATAAACTGATTTATTTAGAAAAGACTTTAAACTACTCTATTTTTTAAATTTTCAAAAAGAATAATATTTTTTTGTCAGAGTCTGAAATGAAACAGTCTTTATTACTTAGTTTCTCTAGTCTACTTTTAGCAGTCATTTTTTTTTATTTAAAACTAATTAGTTTATCAAAAAAATTAATTCATTTTTTATTTAAGCTAAATAATTCCCGATCAAGTCTCCAAATATACTGGGAACAGGTTTAGAATTATTACAAATTTTTTACGCAATTTTTCTAATAAAAAATAGGGTTGTTAATTGAACTGGATTTCAAATTTTTGAGGTTTTTGAGAAAACTTTAAGTTTATTTTTCAACACCTCGAAATCTTTTGACAAAGGAAAATTGAAATTGAAATATTAAATATGAAGTGAAATTTTAAAAATTTAAAGTCGGCGAACTTTATACTTCGAAATTTTATACTTGAATCAAAAGTTTCAAGTTTAAAATTTAGAAGTTTGAAATCTTGAGGTCTGAAATTTCTAATTTAAAAAAGTTCGATTCTGAAATTTTCAATTTTAAAAATTTATTTTCTAATTAAAATTGACAAATACAAAATAAATATAAATATCTACATTTACTAAATTTAATAGATAATTTTTAAATTTTTGAAATGCTTTCTGATTTAACAAATACGCCTACTAGCCAGACGGATTCAACTCCGGTCTCAACATTGAAAAGGAAACAACTTAGCCTTATGAAACACTTAGCTTTGGTCCTAAATCAAAAGATGATTGTTACACTGCGTTAGAGTTTTTTCAACTATTCAAAAAGCATATGCCATTATTAACACTAATTTGTGAGTTTGTATTCTCAGTAACATCAACATCCGTCCCTGCTAAAAATCTTTTCAGTTCAGCTGGATTAGTACAAGATGAATTAAGAAATAGAATCGAACCAACAGCTTTAGAAATGATCAATTTTATTGTAAAAAATAAATATTTATAATTTAAATCAAATTTCAAAAATTTGAATACTTTTAACAAAATTTTTCAATAATTTTAAATTCCAAAAATTTAATATTTATAATTTCGGACTTTATAATTTTTAACTTTATTTTTTCATTCTTCAAAATTTTAAACTTCGAAATTTTAAATCGAACCCATTTTTTTGTATTCGAAATAATTTAATTGAAACTAAATTTTTTCAAAACTAAATTTAATTTTAAGTAAGAATTTGTTTAATTTTAAAATTTTAAAATTTCAAAGTTCTTAATTTTACCTGAAGTCGAAAAGTATGAAAAAATTAACAGCCCTAATAAAAATTAACAAATAAAAAAAAATTTTTAGACACGACATAATTGTTTTTCTTTTTTGGTATAAAATAAATGACACTGTCAAATGATAAATATGTCATTTTGTAAAATGACTTGGTAAATGATAAAATTCGATAAAAAATTAAGTATTTATTCTAACAAGGTAGTCCGAAGGGGTTTCTTTTGGGCATAGTAAAGGATTTCTTAAGTGCTATTTTGTTGTTTTTTGCACTTTTGGAAAAGCTGAGCTCAAGTTTGGCTTGAAATGTGATGGTAAGGGCAATGAGAAATATTAGTACAAAATTTACAGTGCAAAATATAAAAAAGAGGTTGTGTATATTTACATGCAAAGTTCGCTCCAAAAAAAAGGGTTAAAAAAAACTTTCCATAATAAAAAAAACATTACAGCGTTAAAATAAGACAAAAAATCTAGTGTAGACATACTTTATTTTTAAAAAATGAAAAAGCCATTTTTTTCTCTGAATTCATCAAAAAATGACCATTTAAGGTACAATTCGATTATTTTATCAATTAATTGATGAAATATTTTTTACAAATCAACTGATTTGTATCAATAACTTATAAAAATTAATTTAGACTTACTAAATTAAATTTTCAAATTAAAAAAAAACAATAATAATTCATTAATGGTAAATATACTAAAAAATGAGTCTAAATGTAACTTTTGTGGCTATTATTACAATAATTAAAGTATATTTCAAACTTTACCCCCTTTTTTGTTGATTGAAACGAGCCATAATTTTACAGTTAGTTTAGAAAAAGTACCTAAAACATTAGAAATAGAATCTCAAACATATCGATTTCTTTGTTGTAATTTTAAAGCTAGTCGTAATCATTTTAAAGGTATATATTACATATGTAACAAGTTTATTGAAATTGATGATAGAAATACTAATCGAGTAATTGAAAATCAATCAATAAATTCTGTTGATCTTTGCTTTTATATTTTGGAATAAAATAAAAATATTATTAAACTATCTCTCTTTTGTTTTAATTATAAATAGAAAGAATCGTCTTTTTTTATAACCCAAAATTTGTTAACTATGATCTCGAGAAATTTTCGGTGTTTAAGCAAGAAAATCACTTATAATTGAAGATAAATCACTAAAAAACAATGCATTTTTAAAAATTTAAAGAAAAATAATTTGGGGCCATATTGAAAATATAAAAAATATAAATATACTATTTAATATCAAAATCTTTCAATAAAATCTCAATTTTTTTATTCAGTTTTTCCTTAATGGCTTTATCTTACAGAGCATAAAATTTTATACAAGACGAATATTTTTTTCAGCACTCATATCGTCATAGTCCTTATTTTAATACGTTTTTCTTATATTTTAAATATTTAGAGTTGGTAGTCTTTAAGCTCTTATATCTCATGGCCCCAAACTTTTATTTACGTAAAACATATTTTTTTATGATCCTAATATGATGACCTTCAAAATGATATATAATATGGGCATAAACATGGGATGGTCTAGGGAGCGAATTTTCCCATTAAATATGCACAACCTCTTTATAATTTTTTTTCCATTTGTGCAAAAATTTTTTTTTAATGAGTAAAATATTGTGCAAATTTTAATAAAAGAATGGATCAAAAAATCCAAATTTTTAAACAATGATAGGGTCTATTAAAACTCAAAATCAATGATCTTCAATTTTCAAGATCAGATTTTTCAATTACTGATACTCATTTTAATTACCTGATATTGGTTTTCAAGATCAAAAAATAAGTGTTTCAAAATTTTTTTAATTAAAATCAATTAAGAAACAAATAAAAAAAATCTACGAAAATTTACAAG
>QEOQ01000038.1:39604-52518 GCA_010279815.1 Brachionus plicatilis | reverse complement strand
AGTGTAAGTGGCAGAGTCGCTCCACAAAGTGAGGCCAGCCTGGGAACAGCTCGGCAAACGAAAGTCCAACACTTCCACAGCAACCGTGAAGCCTTTGGGCGCCGATAGAGTGCACGGACAGCTCAGGTCCATGTCCAAGTAGCTGGGGTAGCTGGGCGTCACTATGTAGCCAACAGATCTCTCACTCTCCTGGATGGTGCACATGTTCTGCAGTTCCTCGACTGGTATGCATTCATAGTCTATTTGGATGTAAGAGGCCATCAGGTTCCAGCATTCCTGCAGGATGATGGGCGAGTCTATTATTTTCACTGAGCAGCCCTCGCCCAAACAGCTCAGGTCCTCGTTGGGCACGTCCACTATGCAGTCTTTTTCTATGAAGTGGCAGTCGCCGGACCAACTGTAGCCGTAGTAGGCCTTGAGGATCCGAGTGATCTTGTTGCTGGGACAGTTTATGGACATGGAGCGCGGCTTTTCGCTCAAACAAACGCTCTTTACTTGATCTTGGAGCAGAGGGTTAGGCATGGATTATTTGGGAAAAAAAGCTTACAGTTTTCGGCGTGGCAGCGCTGGATCAGGAACAGCAGGGCCAGCCAGCCAAATTGAATGGGAAAAGGCATTTTGAGGCAAATTTTTGAGCCAAGTTGTTAAAGATTAGAAATGATGTTTCCTACCAAAAGATAAAAGTCAATTTAGATGTTTGGGCTAATTGTGTCTCTAATTAACAAGCTTTGTTTGGATTGAGATTGGCCATTAAAGTATTTGAAATTGAATGCAAATAAGTTTTATTTAGCACATGGCAAACATGGAGCAAAATGGATCAATGTGAGCCTATTATTGATGACTTTTAGACTTAATTGATCTCAATTTATGTGTCAAAGTAGAGATTAGGGACGGATTAGCAAGCCTAAGTCACATTAATGACACACATCACATTTTTACTTTTCAGACTCTTTAATTTTCCAAACACCACTTGTGCACCAAAATTTTTTTTTTCTTTATTTTTTTTTTTCAACTGAATTTTATTTAAAATTTAATTTTTTTCAATTATTAGAATGAAATTCTTTCTTTATTTTTCTATAAAAATGTTATTTAAAATTTAAATTTTTTAATAAATCGAATGAAATTTTTGGGTGATGAAAAAAATAAGAATTTAATAAATAAATATTTGAGCTTGATTAGCACAATAAGATAAGCCTAAGTCACATTAATGACACACATCACATTTTTACTTTTCAGACTCTTTATTTTTCAAACACCAATTGTGCATCAATTTTTTTCTTTAAGGCATTCTGAAATTTTATTCAAAACTTACAATACAAAAATTAAAAAAATTTATAACGTTTGTACTAAATGTCAAAAATTTGTTCAAGACTTTTAAACACATCATATACTTAATTTAAATAAAATTTTTTAATATTTGAAATTAAGATTTTTATAAAATTAAAATATTGACTCAAAATTCGTAATCTACGCCCTCGAAAACCCCAAAAAAAAATTTTTTTTGAAGGGGGCAAAAAAAAAATTTTCTACACCCAGGGTTCCAAAAAAAGCAAACCTTTTAAAAAGTTGTTGTTCTTTAAGACTCAAAATCTCAAAGATAAAACTTAAAAATACTAAAAAAGTATATATATTCTGAAAGAGTATAAAATTCTCTACAAGCTAATGTAATTTAGAAAAAAAAAAAAGGGTGTGGCGGTTTTTGTTGGCTAAAAAAAGGAAAAAAATGTGTTTTTTCTGGTTTAAATCGTATCTCCTCCGAGGAATCAATTATGAACCGATTTTTTATTTTATTGCTTTATTTTTCTTAAAAAATCTCTTTAAATCATGTGATTTTTAACAAATTTGTCAAATTTGTATTCTTTTAATAGAATTTTTAGATTAAACTAAAGAATTCGATATTTTTAGGTGCTCAACTACTGTTTTTTTCGATTTTCATGAAAAATATGCTTTTAGATACAATAATGGTGCGACATACGGTCAGGTTCTAAAAGCATATTTTTCAGGAAAATCGAAAAAAACAGTAGTTGAGCACCTAAAAATATCGAATTCTTTAGTTTAATCTAAAAATTCTATTAAAAGAATACAAATTTGACAAATTTGTTAAAAATCACATGATTTAAAGAGATTTTTTAAGAAAAATAAAGCAATAAAATAAAAAATCGGTTCATAATTGATTCCTCGGAGGAGATACGATTTAAACCAGAAAAAACACATTTTTTTCCTTTTTTTAGCCAACAAAAACCGCCACACCCTTTTTTTTTTTCTAAATTACATTAGCTTGTAGAGAATTTTATACTCTTTCAGAATATATATACTTTTTTAGTATTTTTAAGTTTTATCTTTGAGATTTTGAGTCTTAAAGAACAACAACTTTTTAAAAGGTTTGCTTTTTTTGGAACCCTGGGTGTAGAAAATTTTTTTTTTGGGGTTTTCGAGGGCGTAGATTACGAATTTTGAGTCAAAAATGTGAAATTCAGATAGCACTAAAGTTTTGAATTTCGTGAACCTTATATCAACAGGCTTGTGCCCTTGTCAAAGTCGGCTGATCAACACTTCATTTATTTAATTTAAATAAAATTCCAATATTTAACATTAGATAACTCGGCTGCTTAATCACAAAAATTTCAAATTAAAATTTCAATGGAAATCAAAAAAATTTATTCAAAAATTAAAAAAATTTAAGCAATACAAGTGGCAAGTATTTTTTTATATTTTTCATTTTTAGAAATAATAGCGTATTTATATTTCAAAGTTTAACATGCTTAAGTATTAAGTTTAAATTAAACAACGTAATTTCAAAATTTCAAAAAAGTTAAATAGAAAAAAAAGAAACTTGCCAAGTTGATTTTTAGTTTCTTTGAGTAATTTTTTAAATATTTATTTTTTTGAGACAATATTTAAATTTTTTTAAAAAAGGGTTCAAAAAAACCCTCGGGCTTTCTAGTGTTAAAATTGAGATTTTCGTAAACAAAAACCAATCAGTTGCTTTTATTATTAATTTGATTCTTTTTAACTAAGTTGAATTATTTTTCACAAATAAACATTGACTCCAAAAGCAGAACTATTATTTTTTATGTCTGTTTAATTGTTCTCTCATTTGAAACCATGGTTTCTGAATACTTTTAGATTTTTAAGCAATGTTTACGTTTATATTTAAAAAACAAATCAGTAAAACCATGGTTTCAAAAGAAAAAATAATCAAAAATTTTGAAGAAGTTAAAATAGAAAAATTAAAATAAAATATTAGAAATAATGATCACATTTTCAAAAAAATTTAAATAGACTTTTTGAAATTTTTGAAAAACTAAAAAAATTAAAATGATTTCATACTGAGCTTTTTAGATCGATTCATTAAAATTTAAAATCTCAAAATCCTTTTCTTCTCAATTTTGAGTATATTGGTTGATTTCTATCGAATAAAAAAAAATATAATAATTTATTTCAATTCTTTTTTGGAAACTAATTTTAAAAATTAGCATTCTCACTTAATATATTAAAAACTGGATAAAATTTCTGTTTAAAACATCTTTGTCAAGCTAAAAATTGAGATTTTTTGTTCATCAAAAATTCTTTTAGATTAAAGACAGAAAATCTTCATCACATTCTTTAAAAAATATTTAGCAATGACTCAATCATGAAAAACTAAAAATTTCCATCTTTGCTTCATTCTTGAATCATCTCATCAATTATAAATGAAAATTTTTGGCAAGCCCTTATCTGAATAAAATCCCATTATTCGCTTAAAGACTCAAAAACCCTTTTAAATCTTATTTGATTAAAAAAATTACTGTATATAACCATGATTATGAAACTTAATTGAATTTTATGTAATGTAAAACAAAAAAAGCTTTCACATTTTTCAATTCCGGTAAGTACAATAATTTTAAATCAGATCAACTAAGAAGGAGACTTTTCAAAAATTCATAGACGAACATGTTTTATCAAGGATCTATTTTTATGATTTTTTTGATTATTTTATCTGATACTTGTAAAAATATTTTGATTGAACGCTTTATTCTCGATTTAACCAGTGAACTGTTAAACCTTTTTCAATCAATTTCTTAAATTGAAACGTTCTTTTGAAGTAAACAAGACTTTTTCTTGGGCCATATGTCATGCTTAATTTAAAAGCAATTGGTCGATTGTAAAATTAAAAAAAAACAACAATAAAACAAAAATTAATAAAGCAAGATTAAAAACTAAAATTAAAATTGAATGAATAAATTAAAATAAATCAAAAATAAAAAATAATAGGGCAACTAAGCAACAAGAAAATATTTAGATGCAAATAACAAAAAAATAAAAGTATAGCGGATAAACATAAAAAATTTAGTAAAGTTAAAAAAAGAATAGAAAAAAATGAAATTCAGATATGAATTAGAAGAAAAATATAATTATTTAAGCGAAAAGGGAATAAAAACAATGAAAATATTTGTTGAAAATTTCTCTGACAATTTATTCGAAGAATTACCCTCATTTTTAGAGCTAGATGAAAATGATATTGATGAATTAGACTTGAGTGGAAACAAGATCAAAAGATTAAATGAAAAAATTTTAACAAATTTCAAAAAACTAAATTCAATTAATTTCTCAAACAATTCAATCGAAGAGCTGCCCTTATTTATTGTGGAAGATGAAAATGTTATTCATGAATTAAACTTTAGTGGAAACAGGATCAAACGAATAAATGAATCATTTTTCAAAAATTTTAAAAATCTAAAAAAGATTGATTTCATTAACAATTTAATAGAAGAGTTGCCCTTATTTAATGTTGATGATAAAAATGTAATTTGTGAATTCAACTTTAGTGGAAACAGGATCAAAAGAATAAATGAATCTTTTTTCAAAAATTTTAAAAATTTAGAATTGATTGATTTCTCAAACAATTTAATCGAAGAGTTGCCCTTATTTATTGTGGAAGATGAAAATGTTATTCGTGAATTCAACTTTAGTGGAAACAGGATCAAAAGAATAAATGAACAAATTTTAACAAATTTCAAAACACTACGTACAATTAATTTCTCTAACAATTTAATCGAAGAGTTGCCCTTATTTAACGTGGATGTAGAAAATTTATTAAGAGAATTAGACTTTAGTGGAAACAGGATCAAAAGAATAAATGAATCATTTTTCGAAAATTTTAAAAATTTAGCATGGATTATTTTCTCTAACAATTTAATCGAAGAGTTGCCTTTATTTAATGTTGATGATAACAATGATATTTATGGATTAAACTTTAGTGGAAACAGGATCAAAAGAATAAATGAATCATTTTTCGAAAATTTTAAAAATTTAACATGGATAAATTTCTCAAACAATTTAATAGAAGAGTTTCCCTTATTTATTGTGGAAGATGAAAATGTTATTCGTGAATTCAACTTTAGTGGAAACAGGATCAAAAGAATAAATGAACAAATTTTAACAAATTTCAAAACACTACGTACAATTAATTTCTCTAACAATTTAATAGAAGAGTTGCCTTTATTTATTGTAGATGATGAAAATTATATAGGATTTTTAGACTTTAGTGGAAACAGGATCAAAAGAATAAATGAATCATTTTTTAAAAATCTCAAAAAACTTATAAAGATTGATTTCTCAAACAATTTAATTAAAGAAATATTTTCTTTCGATCTCAAAGAAGATACTTGTATTGAAATAATTAATTTTAGTGGGAATTTAATCAAGGAAATTAAAGAGACAGTATCAATTTTAATAAAATCTAAAAATTTAAGTGAGCTTTATCTTAATAAAAATAGAATTCGAAAATTAAATATTAATTCTTTAAAAGATACAAAGCTTAAAAATTTTTGTTTATCAGACAATTCAATATCGTCTTTGCCTAAAGATTTTTTTACTGTTCTAAAATATCTTGAAAAATTTAATTTCTCGAATAATTCTTTAGCTTTATCTGAGCTTTTTCACTTTAATTCTAATTTCGATTTCTACCGTGTATTGTCAGTTGAGTTTAAATTTAACTTTTTGGTCCAAGATTTCTTTAATATTATTGATCCATTTAAGTTTGATAAAAAATTTATTAAATATGAAGAAGCAGTTAAGATAGATAGTTTTGAGATGTACGGCTTACGAAAACAAGTTGATGAAACAATCTATTTAAGTAATAAGAAGTTAAAAGAAATTTTCAATAGACATGATATGCATGATTTATCAAGGGAATATCTCTTGCGAAATCTTTCTTTTGAGTTTAGTTTTTTTATTTTTCTTTTAAATAATCTCTCCTTTAAAAAAAGAGATACTAGATTAGTTTATGAAAATTTTATTACGTTTTACTATAGTATATTAGATTTGATTATAATGTTTGACATTTTCAAACTAAATTTTATTCTAGACTTAAAAAATTTATTTGATGATGAAATCAGAAATAATTTGTATAAAAATTTTGATTTTTTAATAATCTCAAGCGATTCCTTTGAATTTTTGCTAGAAAGGGGTGAAATTGAATTAATCGACGCCTTCATTATAAATAGTGAAAGCTATGTTTATAATCGTAAAAAATATGTTTCTAAATTAAATTTTGAAAATTGTTGGAAAATTTTATTAGAAAAACATAATGAAAATCTTTTTATTCGTTATTTTATTATTCTTAAAGAATATTTGGAAGATTTTAAAGAAGATGAAGTAAACGAAACAAGAAATTTCATATTCAAAGAGCTTAAATCTCATGAATTTTTCATCCAATACGAATGGTTTGATTTGATTTTCTATCTATTGAAAGATGAATTTTTACAACTCTTTATTTTTTATGAACCAAAAAAAAGGTAATTTTAAAAAAGTTTTTTAAAATTGTACTAGCATTTTTTTATTTGTTTGTTATCCTTGGATATCTTAATTGAAAATAATTCCAAAAAAACAAGATATTTTATTTTATTCTAAAATATTTGATGCTAAAATATTTATTATTTTACCATGGTTATGGTCATTAATTATTTAATATTCATCAAAGTTCTTATTTTCAATACATTCATTGCTTCAGCCAACCTTTTATTTTGGAATACAGAATATTTAGATATTTAAATGAGACGATATGATTATTTCTTAAAAAAGTGAAACGCTAGTCTTAAAGAAACTTTATCAATCGTAATCAGGCATTGTAAAATTTAACTAATTTTTTAGTTAAGCCAATGGCTTAAGAAATTCAAAAAAGGTTAGGAAACAAAATTGGTTATTATTTTAGGAATATAGAAAAAGGGGTTGTGAAGTTGGTTTCAATTCAATCATTTCAATTCAGAAAAACTTGAATAACTTTTTTACTAAACTAGATAATTTAGTTCTGTAAAATGCTTAATTATAAGCAAATTTGCTTAATGCAGTAAAATAAGTCTGCAAAATACTCTGCAATTTTATGCATTTTGAACACCATTAAAAAGTATTTAAATCAATTGTGCACTTACTTTGCAGAGTTTTTGCAGACATATATTTTCGAATTAAGCCAAGTTGCTTAAACATAATAAAAAAATTTTTCAGAATTTAAACGATCGAATTGAAATGAACTTCACAGTCCCATAGAAAAAATTCTTCTTTACTAATGTGATTTTTTTTAATTTGTTTCCTGACCACTTTTATTCATCTTCTTTAAATATTTAGGTTATAAAAAAATTTTTTTTACTATTTCATCATAAATTTTTAAATATTTCAACATCTTCACCAAAAAAAACGTCTAATAAAGTAAAAGCTGTCTTTTATGTCACGACCGTAAATATTTTCACTAAACGTCAATAGACCTCACAACAAATTATGTAAAAAAATTTACCCATTCATAATAAAATTAATTAAAAAATATCTAATATAGCTTAACTGCTAATAATTAATTTATAACTTTAGTAATTAGATACATCGTTTGAACTGAAAACCAAAAAATTATAAAATTATTAAATTCAAGTTAAATTTATTTGATTTTGAGATAACAAGATGTCTGGAAAATCGACAGTTAAAGAAGTCAATGTCGGAGAAAATCCCAAAAAAAATTACTAATTAAAAAATTTTAAAATTGAATATCTTATGCCATTAGCTAAACTAAAAATTTAGTTAAATTTTACAATGTATGATTAATATCTGATTGATAAGTTTTCTCTAAAACTAAAATTTTATTTTTGTTAGGAATAATCAAATTATCTCATTTAAATATCTGTAAAAAACATTTTTAAAAAATTATGAAAACAGAACCATTATTAAGCATTAATATTATAGATTAAAGTTTGGTAGTTTTTAATTAAAAAAATTAAATATTAATGCTAAAAATAAAAATTATTTTTTTAAAAAAAATTAATTAATTGAAAACGTTTTTTTCTAAATTGGGGTTTCCTGTTATGCTTAAGATTTTATATCAAATAAAATATTGTTTTGATTTTAAAATATTTATTTCATAGCAAGGATAACAAAGAAAATTATTCAAATAATGGAGACATAATTTCATCGATCATAGAAAAAAGAAATGAAATAGATAATAAACAAGACTGCGAAAAAAAATCCACTACAATAGAAACTTTTTTCAAAAATTTAGTCGAATATCCTAACGATAAGATTTTTGAAGACTCCAATTTTAAAAAAATACTTGACAAAAGCTGGAAAAGACTGCCATCTTTTATATACAATGGATTGTTGTTATTATACGTTATGTTTCTTGTTTTCTATTCAATTTATATTTCGGAATACAAACAGCTTTCAAGTTCATGGAATAGTTATTCAAAGATTATTTCATTGATTTTTTTAATTATCAATTCATTATTTGAAGCGAGTCAAATAATTTATTCTGTTATTCAAATTAAAAATGCTAAATTTGAAAAATTATACTTTTTTTCAAAGAAAAACTTCATGGAATGCATAACTTATTCACTTGGATTTTTAACAATATTTTTGGATTACAGTCAGACAAATTTAATTTTAATATCTGTAACAATTATTTTATCATACAGTGTTCTCGTTATTAAAATGGACAAATTCTACCATTTTGGTAAATATATAAGAGTTATTGGAAAAATATTGAGAAAAGCGAATAAATTGATAATTATTGTCTTTTTATTTATAATTGCTTTCTGTCTTTCATTTAAAAATTTGGAAAAAAACTTCAGCTCTGATCAAGATGACTACATGAGCCATTTTAATACCTCTTATGAGCTTGGATTTTTTAAGACCTTCACAATGATGATCGGGTCTTTAGAAACCGATAATATGGGACTAGATAAATTAAATTGGTTTTCTTTTATTAATTTTTTTATTTATGGATTTTTCATTTATTTTATGTCACTTTTATTGCTGAACATTTTCACAGGTATCTCAATTGACGAAGTGAATGAATTGTTCAAAAGCGCAGAAAAAGATGATTCTTCAAATAAGATTGATTATATTTTAAAAATAGAAGAGTTAAAAAAAATCGAAAAAGTTGGCACATTAATTAAAACGCTAGAAAAATTTTTGACAACGAAACAAAATGCTACAAAAGATTTTTTTCAATATAAAATCTTCGAGCCTTTATTAAAAATATTTTCAATTTATGATCTGTACGAAAAGTACAAGAAATTTTTGGCCGATAAATCAAAAAAAAATAACAAAGAAGCATTTAAAGTAAGTGAAGACAATACAATTAAAATTTTAAACGAATTTAAACAATTAAAAATTAAAATGGACGAAAAACAATCGAGATTGGAAAAAAAAATTGATCAAATAAGATCAAAAAGATAACTTTCATATTTTCGATCAAAAATTTGAAAGAATATATTGAATTTTTTTTAAATTTATATCAAAAAGAGTAAATAGAAATCTTTTGGTTTTTCAAGCATATTTTTACCGATTTTCTTTTTAACAATGTATTAGTTTTAACAGTAAACAGTTTATCAAAATTCAATTTTAGGATTAATTTTGATTATTTGAATTTTTCTTTTTTTGAATCATAAATAAAAGTTGAAAAAATTGATTTCTTCAAAGCAATAGATGATTTTTTACATTTTAGTTTCAAATTTCTTAAAAAATAATTAAAAAATTTTTTCAAATTTGTTCTAAATTTTTTTATTTCTATAACTGGTAATATTTAGAATTTTTTTGTCAATTACAGTGAACTCAAGCTTATTTCAGAGGTAAACTTCACCTAAATGGATTTACCTAACTAGTGTAATTTCATAGAGTTCATTAAGGCTATTTATTTTCTGATATATTTTAACTCCCAAAAAATAAGTTTTTTTCTATTACTTTTACAGTCAATCCTCCGTACAACGAAACCCCATAGAACGAAAAACCCTATAGAACGAATTCGATTATCAGAACCGATTTCGATCAATGGAAAATGAATACTTTTTATCTTCTATAGAACGAATTTCGATGAAATGAAAACCCGATACAACAACGTTCTTCTAACGAACCAATTAATCCTTTTCTTAAGCAATAAAACTTCATACAACGAAAAATCAAAAAAAAATTCGCACCTTTATATTATAAAAAAATCTTGACATTTAATTAACTAATTGGAAATAAAGCAAAAATTTAATTGTTCTTTATTTGACTTTATCTATATTCTTTCAATAAAAAAATATATATTTACAGGTAAAAATTTTATCTGTTAATCTTTTTATTAAAATGAGTGAAAATTTATCTAATCCTGTCCCAAAAAAACGAAAATATTATTCACTTGAAACAAAAATTGAAATAATAAAAAAGCATACAGACCAAAAAATAACGATTACTGCTCTTGCAAAAGAATATAACGCAAACCCCTCAACAATTTCAACAAAATTGAAAATTTGGAAATTGAAAAAAGTTGTAATAAACAAACAACTATTACTTCGTATGTTAAAAAGGATTAATTTTTCTTTTCATTTTATTTTTTTATAAATTTTTTCACCTTTTTCATTTATTTTAATAAAAATTCAAAATAATAAATCTTAAAATTTATTCAATGCTTTTGTATGGGATTTTCGATAGAACGAATTTGGATACAACGAATATAAAAATTTCCCCCCAACTTTGTCGTTATATCGAGGATTGACTGTATCTATATTTCTAATTTTTGATTTGAAATCCGAAAACTGCTACCTTTGAAACTCTTTATTTTTTTTGTAGAAGAATTTATTCATTGAATAATTTTGATTGAAAAATATAATTGAAAAATTTAGAAATGGAATGAAAATAATTTCTTTTCTAATTTTAAATGGTCATTTTTTCAATAAATTATGTTAATTATTTCTTACAATTTTTTTATTCAATAAAAATATTTTAGGCCAAAAAATATTATTGCAGTGTTTTAATGAAAAGCTTTCTTTATTTTCTTTGCACTGATTTCTTTTTTATGAAATTGTTAAAAATTCATAAGTTTTAAGTCAAGTCAAATTCCGGACTTATGATAATTTTTTAAAATGCTGTCTTAGACTTAAATTTTGTTGGAAGAATGTCCTCGCTTTCATTGTCAGTGTCGTCTAGATTGTTGACAGCTAGTCGTTGAATAATTGAAGTTGATGACGAGCCAGATTCTGAATCTTGAAATATTTTTTTTATTAAGCTTATATTATACTTATTATTTAATTATTTATATATTTATTTGTTTTATCTGTGCCGAACTAAAGCTCCTTCAGATGAATTTTTTATTATTTATTTATTTATTTGTTTTCTGTACCGAGATAGAGCTCCGATGAATTTTTTTTTTATTGTGTTGCTGGTCGAGCCAAAGCTCCTTCAGCAAAGTTAAAAACTTTTAAATTATATTACAAAATATTTAAAAAAAAATGTTTAAGAATATGGTAGTATCGTTAAAAATTTAAATATAAGTTCAAAAATTAGATAAAACAGGAGTTTGAATAAGTGGATATAGTTGATCAATAATAAGATAATAACCGCACAATGGAGTAGGATATGTTATATCTCTAGACTCAAAGTTTAAACTCGTTCACAAGTCGACAGGTTAGGGGAACTTGCTTCTGCAGACTTCTTCTAATATAATTCTCGCCTAAATCAAACAAACGGTTATCGACCCTGTGCAACTTCAAATCTTTAAGGGTACAGTTGAATAACCTTTCGGCGGGGTGTCATATTTAAGTTTAAGGATACTACGTGTTGCAGAGTTTTGGATAACTTGGAGTTAATTTAAATTACTTTCGCTATATACATTTAAACAAGGAAAGGAATAGTCAATAACTGAACCTATAAGGGATTTGTAAATTGAGCTTAGAGTGGTTTTAATCAGACCCCATTTTTTATTAGAGCGAATTTTAATGATGTTTAGCCGGGACTGACATTTTATTTAATTTCGCTTACCTGAAAAATGAAGTTTAATCTTTCGTCAAATGTTACTCCTAGGAATTTAATGGATTTTGAGTAGGGCAGATTTTTGTTAAAGAATTTGAGCTTGAGTTTAGGTAATGTGCTGCTTTTTGAAAATATTATATAAGAGGATTTTTCGCCTGAAATTTTCATTTTCCATTTGGTTAGCCATGGCTCTAATTCACTCAAGTATTTATTTATTTGTGATTCGATATTTCCCTTTTTCTTAAAGATAAAAAATGTCACTAAGTCATCTGCAAATAAAAGGGAGTATTAGTCTTGTCTTTTTTTGGAATGTCACTAATAAATATGTTGAACAGCAAAGGGCTAAGTAAAGATCCCTGAGGAACCCCTGCAATGATTTTGAAAGAACCACTAAGTATATTATTAACATTTACATTGAACATCACTTGTGCACCAAATTATTTTTTTCTTTATTTTTTTTTGTCAACTGAATTTTATTTAAATTTTTATATTTTTCAATTACTTTCAATTATCTTGTAATTTCTTCATTTGTTCTTTAACTGTCCAATTTTTAAAATCCTTAAACTTCCCCATGTACCTTTATTCATTTTAACTTTCATTTTCTATCATTTTTTTACTTATTTAATTCAAAACTTATTTTAACAAAACTTTTAATTTTATTTTAT